>APFE030738761.1:0-34232 GCA_000404065.3 Pinus taeda | reverse complement strand
GTCACCTACAAGATCCAACGAACAAGGGATATTAATGTACTCCCATTGTTCATTGGCAAGAGTACTTGCCATTAAAGCATGCAAGCCTCTAGGTGTTTTTTCAATGATACATAGACTCTAGGACTTTGACTCAAGCAGGGTTTTATTGGCGGAAATGAAGGGGAATGGTAATGACATGGGAAATGACAATATGCTTGTAAGGAATGGATGTAAGGAAATGCATAGGAACTCTTGCTGTGAAAAATGGATATGGAAATGTCATGCTTACAATTGGTGAATTCAAAATCTTTTTCAGAAAGGGAGATGGAAGGTAGTGGTTGTCGAGATGGATTTGTCGTCAGAATTTGTCATGAATTTAGTCTTTGGAAGACTAATGGACATCACAATATAGTCTCCGGAATGATCACTTTGTCATCCTGTAACCTGTAAAAAAACTTGGCAGAAAGACAACATAAGTTTGTTCAAGAAGAATTGTGCATTTCCTTCATGATTCTTACGCAAAAATTTGTAACCAAATAAAACAGATTTAAGAAAAATCAAAGTGTTTCAAGTGACTCAATTCATGATTTAAGTTTCAATCCATTTTAAAACTAACCATGAAAAATAATACTCCCTGTTTGTGTTCGATAACTCATGTGCTTGGTAATTCTGTCCTGCATAGTAGTGCGTCATAAAGCATAGAACAGAAAGATGTGAATGGCAACTTAAAGCTATCGAAATAAGAATCCACCATTGGTTAATAAACTGATTTTTGTAATTTGTTTCCAAATATTCCATTTTTTATTTTAAAGCTGTGTGAATTTTGTGAGTTTTTTTTTTTTTTTAGATGTTGATTTTATGTTTATTTTTTCTTTAACGATTTTTCTTAAAACTTAAGTGTTTTTTTTTAATTATTTAAGTTGAAATTTATAAAAATCAACAAAATTTATTTGTTAAAACCTAATAATGAAAAAACTAATTTTTTTTAAATTAATATAAATTGGGATTTTTTTTTTTTTTAATAACGAAATTTAAATAAGTCCACACAATAGATTATAAAAACAAACAAAATATATTTTGAGTATTTTTTTTAATAACAAATTAAAAACAATGTTTTTATTTTATTATGTATGTTGATTTTTTTTTATTATTTATTTTTTTTTTTAAACAATAATAAAAAATAATGTTTTATTATTATTTAATTTTGAAGTATTTAAAATCACACAATTTTATTCTTAAAATCCTAATAAGAAATTTCTAAAATGTTAGTTTTTTTTTTTTTTTTATAAATTAAAAAAAATTATTTTAAATAAAAACAAAAATTATTTTGTGTCCAACAGTAACTTACATGCTTGCCATACTTCAACAAAATATGCATCCTCTTTATACAATTCCACGGACAAACTGCAATTCAATTCTTGTAAGTTTTAATATAATAATAATGATAAAAAGTTATATTTCGGAAAAAATAATGGCGTAACAAGGTAAAATTCATTCCATATTAAATGACTCACGGTTCTCGACGATTTCAAATTTCAAAGCCTGGCCTGGAAATGTGCAGGCGAGAAGTCTGGTAGCTTACATAGACAACCTGGCAGACATCGTATTTCATCTTCTTGGCTCCCAAATCTTTCCAGAAAGGCAACACCAGGTTGGACTTGTGATTATTTTCAAGAAAAGAGGCCGATTCGACGCTATCCCACACTCCTAACCCTATTATCCGCCTCCTGTCCATGGAGTCAAGGAAAGAATACGAGAGTACGCCCTTCAGCCCAGCGAGGTATGACTTTAGTATAGCAAGGCAGCTATATGAAAATAGATCCTTCTTCTTCCGGCTCGATATATACATTCTGCGCATGCTTACGATGTCGCCCAACGACAACTGCGCAAAGGGAACGCCCCTGCTGATTTCTTGGGAAGTCAGCTGGAACCAACCTGAGTCCACTGTTTTCACCGTGCAATTCATACCCTTTGTGAACGACCCTGCTGTAAGCTCATATCCCAGTGGCAGCGTTGACTGTGTCATGTGACGGACCGACTCCGATGGTTATACTCTCCATAAATCGACTGTCGACCATCGTGGCAATGGCTGGGAGTCCCGACGATGAAAGAATTCAACTCGTGGCATGTGATCATACCACCCTCTTCGATGCGGTGAGGGAACTGTTGTAACAAATGTTTAAACTTCGACAATTTTGCAACCGTGATCATCGGCAACAGGTTGGGCATTAATTTCCACAACCGGCACCAAATCACCACCGGCCGTCATAGGTTCGCTCCAAGATGTGCTGGCAGTGACACATATTAAACTGATGTTTTCATTAACAAAATATCCCGAGATTTCCTCAGAAAAATATCTGTGGCATTAATGAAAATGAATCGCCAGATCTAGACTTATCCCTCAATCATCTCAGCTAATTCATCCCTGTTTTATCTCCAGGACCTATCGATATTTGCAAGGATTTTAACCGTGGCAATTGGTCGGGTTAAATGATGGCACACTCGGGCTCAATGGTGGCAAAGACCTGATGACACTTACTACCCCGAGATTTAATAACCATAAAATCCGCTCAACACTAATAAAAATATGTAATCTTACCTGCTTCTTTTGCGCAATTTTTGGAGTTGGTTGGAGTATTAAACGAAGAAGTAGGCAAGTTGATGACAGTGCTCTTGACTTTCGTCATCATGAGGATGCTATATGCGATTCCTTGAGAACCAATGCCACTGTCTCTCAGACCCTGGAAAGGAAAATGATCCGGTCCGCGGGCAGGTGCAGAGTTAATTGGAACTGTTCCAGTTTCCATGGCATCACTCATCATGATTGCTTTGTTGATGTCTTTTGTGAATATACATGCCTGGAGTCCAAAATTGCTGGCATTGCAATGATGAATGCCTTCTTCAACAGAGTTGATCCTAATGACGGGCTCCGGCAAAAGGAACCTCTGGAAGATCCGGCAGCAGGAATCCGGGGTCTTTGCCGGCTATAGCCAAACATATGATATCAAAATTCAGGCGGAGAAAAATGTCCTGTATATCCAGCGAAGATTTCGTCTTGCATGATTCTTCTAGGAATGGAATCAGTATTTCCAGGATTGAACTCTGTATCTGATTCAAGTTCTGGTTGCGCAAACTGGTGCTGTGCATGGCTATGGCCACGACCTTTCTCTGACTCTTCCACAGTTCGTCATCTACCACGAACAGACCGTCACCGAAAATATCGAAGAAAACAGATTTGAAACTGGGACCTCTAGGGAAATTGGTGAAATCATCTTTGAGAATGTATTCTAGATTTGACGGACTGGATGTCACAACTTCGAAAAAAAATGCTTGCTCCCCACAGGTCCCTTGAATGCGAAAGTTCCACCATTGCAAATTAGTATTCCCGTTGCAAGCAAGTCTCATGTCAGGCCTCACGTGGTCTACCAAAAGAGGCCAAATAAGGTTACCCTCTCTCTTGTACTCCTGTCAGAGTTTGACGCCTTTTTTCTTGGAATCCATAACAAGATCCTCAATGAAATTTGCAGAGGATTCTGTGACAACCGGGGTGATCTTACAGTTTTCTTCTGGTGGACCAACAGTCCTTTGCAATTTTGGCATTCACCTTCTCTGCAATAATATCTACAACTGATTCCATCAGAAGGACTACTTCGACCGCAGTACACCTCTGACCACTGTAAGAAAAGCCTCCCTTGACAACATTGGCTGCTGCCAGATCCAGATCAGCGTCCTCAAGTATAATACAGGCATCTTTTCCACCTAATTCCATATGAAGAGGAATCATGCCAGCCTTTTTGGAAATTGCAATACCAGTGTCACCCCCAGTGAAACTAATACAGCCTATACCGGATGCATTGTGAGAAAATCACCAATTTCAGATCCTTTTCCTGTGACTCAACTGATAAGGCCCTTTGGGAATCCAGTCAAATGGATGCAGCGTACCATGTGCAAGGCTGCTACGGCTCCCTGAGTTGGTGACTTCAACACAATCGAATTCCCAGCCTTCTCCTAGTCATACACAGTCGGTGCAAATGAACCACAGTTACGGTGCCCACTGGTGGTAGCAAGAAGGCTCCCAGCTATTGTTTGGCCTTGCGCTCCAGGTCATTGGTTGGACTTTTTCAATTTTTTTCGATTTTTTTTTTTAAGTCTTAAAAAATGGAATGAATCCTATTTTTTTTTGTTGTTAAGTTGATTTTTTTTTGTTTTTTGTTTTTTTTTTTAATGTTGTTTTTATTTAATGTTTTGCAAATTTTTTTATTTATTTTTTAATATCTAAAAAAACAAAAAAATGATTAGTGGTTTTTTTTTTAAATATCTAAAAAACAAAAAAATAAGGAAAATAATTTTTTTTTTTGTTTTTTTATATGATAATATATTATTAATTTTATTATTTTTTATTCTTTAAATCTAAATTTTAAAAACTTTAAATAATTATTATATATATATATAGAATATTATATAAAAAAAAAATTATAACTTAATTTTTTTTTTTTAAATATTCTAAAAAGCCAAAAGAACAAAACAAATGGTTAATTTTTTTTATAATATATATCATGATATATATATTATTAAATTTTTTTATTTTTGAAAATCTAAAATTAAAAAAACTAAATTTCATCTAAAAATTTAAAGATGTTTTTTCAAAAAATTCTTTATTGACATATTACACATTAGTTTTCCAGCAAGAGTATTTTTATTCGAACGAAATCAATAGACTTTTTGATCTTCCTGATCGCACTAAGCGCAGGAAGAGAGCATACTAGTTGCTTGATTCGTTTTTATTTATGCACGGGGGGTTTGTTTGAAAAGACGAAAATTAAAACTAGCTAAACACTAAATCATCAGAAAACTCAAATTTAAATGCCTTTGTGAAGATCCTGCTGTCACCAGGTCTCACAAATTATTTTGTCTAAAGAAAAATAAATACTGAATTAAATTCTAATGCCTAATCCCTTAGCACCATCCCCGGCAACGGCACCAAAATGTTGGGCAATTTTATTGGACTTAAATTGCTGCATTAAATAACCAGGAAAACTCGTAAGCTTTTGATGATGCCAACACTATATGTGCAGGAGTAGGTGACTAACTCTATGTCTAATTAAATTATCTACGGTTCAATATAATATGCAAGGGAAGAGGCTCCTAACTTAGGAGATCCTGGTTGTTCTTCCCTACAGTATCATAGAGAAATCATAGAACTAGAAACTTAGAATGCAAACAAGAGGATGAACTTTAATTGTTGTTTAGATTCAAAGAGAGAAAGACTAACTTAGTCTCTTGATTGTCCTCTCTTGTACCAATCCAGACTAAACTAAAATTCATCCATAAGCGTAAACTAAATGAAATAACTTTGAAACATAAAAACAAAATAATGAATTTCAATTACCATATAAATCATTGGAGAGAGAGCCTAACTTAGACTCTTGGTATCTCCTCATATGATACTTGAAACATAAAAGAAAAAGAATGAATTCCAATTATCATGCAAATCAAATAGAGAGAGAGAGCCTAACTTAGACCCTTAGTTGTCCTCTCATATGTTGATTAGATTCTAATTTAAAACTCATCCACCAATCACAAACAAATCCTTAAACAAGTAAATGAAATAAGATCTAATATGAAATAACATGTTTCTCTCATCCTTTTAGAGTGAGCTCAATTCTCCTAAGAACAAGACAAATTATTCCATATACTACATTAAGCAAACTTATATCTAAAAACTACATAATGGAAAACTATTTCTAAAACTACTAAATGGAATTATATGGGAAAACAAAGCTTTATTCTATTCCATCATAAGTTGGATACAATGCTCTAAGAGTCCTCCCCTTGGAATGGAGGAGGTACTCCTATTTATACAAGAACTATGATAACAACCTCATAAATGCAAACCCACTATTCTCTCCTTTGACCCACATATTTCTCAACCAATGGTGACACACAACCCTATCCTCCATGATCTCCTCCATAAGGTCCATGATCTTCTCCATGAGGTTCATGATCTTTTCAAATTCGAATTTGAGCATAGAGTGCCACATAAGGATGCCTTGGAAGCTTCCTTTGTACCTACACATGTCAACAAACTCATTCTAATTGTTAGGTATAAGTCTAAGCATATTATTTTCTAAGTTTTAGCCATAAATTCACTTAAAAATGTTAAGAATTAATAAACTTTGGAAAAGCATAGTTATGAGGTAAACATAATGATATGGAGGTGGAATGGAGGTGACATGAAGGTAAAATGTGAAGATATAAGTGAATAATGGAGTGAAAATAGGGATGATTTTGAGGCCCAACAGTTTGCCTTCTTGCTCTCTTGCTTCCAGAATCAAACCTTAGACTTCCCCAACGTAGGAACCCTAACTTTGCATTCCTAAAAGAATGTAGAGAGACCCAAACACTTCGACTTTCCTTGTCCTTCTCTTCTTCGCACTTCCTTCTTCGACCTTCTGCTGCTCCCTTCTTCACATGAGAGATGACTGAGTGAATGATCCAAATGGAGGACGAGTTCCTCTTATATATAGGCTTCTTCAAGGGTGGAGGTTGCTCTTCATGTAGGCTGACTTGATATTGGAGGTATTTTGACACTTTCAAGACAAAATATTTTTTTCTTTACAACATACAATGTGCCCATAGGGTCTTCCATATATGACAATGACTCTTATACTTAGGTCAAACCCTAGAAGCACTCAATGGGTGCTTGATCTATAAAATAAAAGAACTTGAGCATGAAACCCATGCTTCAATAATAATAATAATTGCTTTTTCATTTTATATTTACAAGAATACATTTCATACTAATGAAGACCGAACCTAGTTACACATTTTTCAACACTCCCTCTTAACTAGGGAGGTATTCATTAGAGGTACATGGTCATTCTCAATCTGAAGAGATCTCATAAGAAGAGTCGGATTGGTAACCTATCTATCTAGCATCATAATAACCAGCATTGTCATATAGCAAGGCCTTGACTAACAACTCTATCTCTCCACAAGATCAGAGCACAATGCCAGCGAGACCAATGATGTATAGAGTCTAGACACCATCATCATTGTCTCTCCAAGGTACATACCTCACCCAGGTGTTCACAGAGTATGACGTTCCATTGGACTATTCTTATCTTGGGTAGCTAATCGTCAAAGAATATTGGTCCATGACTACTCGTATCTTGAATGCCCTACCACATTCTCAAAGAGTATTGAATGCCAGATGGTTACCCAATCATCCATTCTTTTCTTCCCAAGTGAAGACAAGAATGTTGTGTCTATCTCTCCCTTAAAATTAGGGAAGACAAATCCACCAAACCAAGCTTGTCCCTTAAGTGTACAAGCTTCTTGTTTGGAAGTGATTTCATCAATATGTCAACTACCTGCTCATTAATGGAGATATATTGTCACTGCACCACACCATTTTTTACAAGCTCTTGTATATAGTGATACTTGTTGTTGATATGCTTTGTCATCCCATGAAACACTGGGTCCTCAAACAAACGAATACAACTGGTGTTATCACAATGTATCACTGTAGGGTTCATCGATCCTTCAAACAAGTCAGATAGTAGCTTCCTCAACCAAACTGCTTCCATGCTGACTTCGCATGCTACAACATACTCAGCTTCAGCGCTACTTAACGCAACAATGTCTTGTTTTTTGCTTATCCATGAGACCATAAAGGATCCTAAGTTGAAACATCCTGCTACAGTACTTCTCCCATTCTGTTCACTACCTCCCCAATTGAAATCTGTATAACTAATTAGTTGAACATCATTCCTTCTATCATACTTCAAGCAGTAGTTGATGGTTCCTCGTAGATATCTCAGAATATGTGTTACTGCTATCCAATGGTCATGCTTCGGCTCCACTTGGAACTGACTGAGTACATTTACTGCAAAACATATGTTTGGTCTAGTATTCACTAAATACATTAGTAAGCCAATGAGTTGTCTATATTTGGAGGGACCCACAAGGCTTGATTCAGAACTTCTTAGTTTCTTCAAGTTAGTGCTCATTGGAGTGGTCATTTGTTTACAGTCCATCATATCGAACTTCTTCAATATCTCGATCACATACTTTCCTTGACCTAAATAGACTTCATTAGGTTCTTGCCAAACTTCCAGTCCCAAATAGTAATGCATCAACCCATGGTCCTTCACGTCAAATTCTATTGCCAATTGCTTCTTACATTCTTCACTTCGACCTTCTACACCTGTCTACATGCAAAAGAATGATTACAAGTTCATTGTTTACAACCTTGACGTAAAGGTTTGAGACAGCAAAGCTTTTTGTGAAGTCTAATCTCTGTAGTTTTCATCCATCCTAACATACCACGCCCTTGGTGCTTACTTGAGGCCACATAGTGCCTTCTTCAATCTGCAAACATATGCCTTCCTATCCTTTGCTTCAAATCCCAAGGGTTGTTCTATATAGACTTCTTCATCTATTGTGCCATTCAGAAATGTAGTCTTGACATCCATTCGATGGATGTTCCATCCCATTGATGATCCCAGAGAGACTAATGATCCAATTGTAGTATATCTTGTTGTTGGAGAAAATGTCTCTTCATAGTCGATGCCTTCGAGTTGAGAGAAACCTCTGGCTGCAAATATTGCTTTATATTTATCTATATTCCCATCGGCTGCATGTTTGATCTTATAGATCCATTTGGAAGTAACCATAGACTTGTCTTCAGGCCTAGGTACGATCTCCCAGACTCCATTCTTCCTTATAGATTGATATTCCTCATTCATGGCATCTTTCACTTCTCGATGTTTTATAGCCTCCTCAAATGTTCATGGTTCTACTTCTATTAACTTCATCATGTATGCAGCATACCCAAAATATCTCTTGGGTCTTTTACTTTCTCTAAACGATCCTTGAGCTGCCCCATGACCTTATGCATCAATTAGTGTAGACTTCAACAAGTTAGGTCTTTTTCTTGTTTCTTGAATGACCACAGTTTGAACAGGTTCACTAGGTCCTTCTTCCTCATGGTGAGATCCTTCTTTTTCCTTGTCAGCTTCTTCCTCAAATATAGGGAGTTCTTCGTCATCAGAATTTATAGAAAGTTCTTTTGATTTCTTGAATGTTATGCTTCCATCAAATATGACATCATGGCTAATTTCAATGTGATGTCCATCTTTCATGTAGATTCTATAGGCTTTAGATGAGTTACTATATCTGACAAATGTACCTTTCACGCCTGAAGGGTCCAACTTCTTTCTTTTGTCTTTAGGTATATGTATATACACATGACACCCAAAGATTTGGAGATGATCTACAGATGGCTTCTTCCCAGTGAACACTTCTTCTAGAGTCTTGTTGTTTAGAGATCTATGAGGGCATCGATTTTGTATGTAGACTATTGTCTTTGTTGCCTCACCCCATAGGAACTTTGACAGATCTTGATCGTGTAACATTGATTTTACACTTTCTTCAATGGATCGGTTCTTTCATTTTGCAACTCCATTTTGTTCGGGATTATATGGAACTATCAACTCCCTCTTAATCCCAGATTCCTTACAGAATGTTATAATCTCTTTGGATGTATATTCTCCTCCATTATCAGATCTTAGTATCTTGATTCTTCTTTTTGTAAGGTTCTCCACTTCTACTTTGAATTCTTGAAATTTGGTAAATACTTCATCCTTGGTTTTCATTAAATAAACCCAGGTCTTTCTTGAACGATCATCTATGAATGTGACATAATAAAGATGACCTCCAAGTGATTTGGGAGACATAGGGCCACATATATTAGAGTGAATAAGATCTAAGATTTCTTTCGACGTGAAGCATTGCTTCCAAATGGTTTCTTGGTATTCTTGCCTAATGCACATCCTTTGCAGACACCTTCATGGTCCTCCTTTAGATTCGGTATTCCATCTACCATGGAATTTAGAGCTAGTAGAATCTTGAAATGTAAATGACCAAACCTTCGGTGCCAAAGTTCACATGGACTAATCTCAGTGTGGACTAGGGCATGATTTACGGGAGATATTAATCTGTAAAGCCTTCCTTCTCAGATGCCAATTACTTTCGCTTGTTCTATGCTTGTGTCTTTAGCCCATACAACTACCTTTCCATCAATGAAAGCTACTCTATCTCCTTTATCTTCTAAGCTTGAAATACAAAGTAGATTTTTGTGCAAACCTGGAACGACTAGAATGTTGTTTAGGTGGATGTTGCTTCCATCTTCAAGCTTTATAGATGATGATCCAATGCTTTTCACTAGATAGCTTTTGTTGTCTCCAAGTTCCACAGAGTATGCGGATTTCCTTTTGACAAGGTCTTCAATTGGTGGGAGTGACCAGTCATGTGTCTTGATGCACGCTATCAATCGCCCAGATATCTTCGTCTTTGAATGTCCTAGAGAGAGTTGAGAAGAGTCCTTCATCCTTTTCTTTGAGTGATACCTTCTTTGAAGAGAATATGAGACTCCATACTTCTTTGATACCTTTCTTGAGATGTCTTGCAATCCTTTTGATGACCTTCTTTATTGTAGAGGTGATCTTCATGATGCCCTTTGAGAACCTTAGCTCTGATACCATGTTGAGAATTCAATAGGGCAATGAATATGTTAATTCTCTTAACTTGATAACTGTTTGTGTTACCTTTTTACTTATTAGCTTTGATCTTTATTATTCCAATGTGCAATACATCAAACAACTACCAAAACAGTAAGAACAATGACACAGTATATAGGCTCAAGCCAGGGCCAAAACCCCTCCTCTTGAGGGGAAAACCCGAAAGTCTCTTCTTATCTTTCAGATCTTTCAATTAACGAATACCATGACCTAGAATTAGACAAATACCCTCCAAGATCAAGTCTTTCTCAGCCACTAGTTGCAATATCTTCGACCTCCAGGTAAATCCAAAATTTTGCTACCCAACAACTGCTGCAACTACTGCTTCCTCTCTACGAGACTTCGATCTCCCTCTCACTGCTCTTCCCTTGACTTCGCTTGCCTTGATATGGATCCTAGAGCTAGTAGGAAACCCTAAGAGACCTTCGCTTGCCTTCTTGCTCTTCTTGCTTCCAAAATCGAACCTTAGACTTCTCCAGCGCAAAAACCCTAACTTCACATTCCCAGAAGAATGTAGAGAGACCCAAACACTTTGACTTTCCTTGTCCTTCTCTTCTTCACACTTCCTTCTTTGACCTTCTGTTGCTCCCTTCTTCGCATGAGAGATGAGTGAGTGAATGATCCAAATGGAGGACAAGTTCCTCTTATGTATAGGCTTCTTCAAGGGTGGACGTTGCTCTTCATGTAGGTCGACTTGCTCTTGGAGGTATTTTGACACTTTCAAGACAAAATAATTTGTTCTTTACAATATACAATGTGCCCATAGGGTCTTCCATATATGACAATGACTCTTATACCTAGGACAAACCCTAGAAGTACTCAATGGGTGCTTGATCTATAAATAAAAGAACTTGAGCATGAAACCCATGCTTCAATAATAATAATAATTTCTTTTTCATTTTATATTTACAAGAATACATTTCATACTAATGAAGACCAAACCTAGTTACATATTTTTCAACAAAAGGTGGGGTCCACATCCTTCTCCCTAGATGCATTTACCTTCCTCCAATTAGTGATCATGGGAGTAGACATGGCTTTGCAATCCTCCATCCTGATTCTCCTCAGGATCTCTATGCAGTATTTTCCTTGACCAAGGAAAATCTTGCCATCTGTCTACCATATCTCCACACCTAAAAAATAATGCATGAGCCCCAAATCCTTCATCTCGAACTCAACTGCAAGGTCCCTCTTGCATTCCTCGATGAGCCTCAATGAACCTGTCAAGAACAAGCTGTACACATATAGGACAAGAATGAGAACAACTCCCCCAACCACCAACTAGTAGAGGTTCTCGTCTGCCTCACTCTTCACAAATCCCATGCCGTGCATGTATCTGTCAATTCACTCATACCACGCCCCGGGAGCCTACATGAGACATACAAAGATCTCTTCAACCTGCACACGTGGGTCTCTCTACTGTGTGCCATGAAGCCCTCCAATTGTTCAATGTAGACCTCCTCCTTCAGTTCACCATTCAGTAATGTCGTCTTTGTTGAAATATGTAACTAGGTTCAGTCTTCATAATGACATATGTAATCATTATTTTATTTGATGAAAAAGAGAAAAATAAAATTATTATTGTTATTATTGAGGCATGGGTTTCATTCTCAAGGTTATTTTGTTTTATAGGTCAAGCACCCATTGAGTGCTTCTAGGGCTTGTCATTGAGTCTGCAAGTCAATTGAGTCATTGTCATGTATGGAACACCCTTTTGGGCATGTTACATATTGTAAAGAAAATTTATTTGAGTCAAATTAGAGTCAAAAGATCCTCCAAGACCTCGTCATGGTACAAGAACAAGTCGTCTTAAAGTCAAGCATTTCGACCTAGAGAAAGACCTATATATAAGGGAGACTTCGACCTCACTTGAGGGACATATACACCACACTCAAGTTCGATCAAGGAAGAGAAAAGGGTGCGAAGAAGAGAAGGATAAGGAGAAAAGTAGAGCAATTTTTTTTTCACTATTTTGGGCTACTACTCTCCACACATGCGAAGTGTATTAGGGCATTCCTTTACAACGACAAGTAGCGAATTGCAGTCACTCAAAGAGAGCCGAATTTTGGGTAATAGGAAGTATCCCTTGCAAGCCGAATTGATAGTGAGAAAGATTCATGTCAAGTGAGGGAGAAAGAAGGACAAAATCACCATTATTCTCTCACACATGCCACCTAGGGTTTCTGCAGAAGAATTTGCTGGAAAGTCGAAGTTGCAAAAGAATTTGCTGAGGGGTTGAAATTGCAGAAGTTGCTGGAAGGAAAGCTTATTAAGGAGGAAAATCTTGAGTTGGTCTTAGAGGGGTCTTGGTCAAGGGTCATAGGTCTTGGAATTCGTTATTTTAAGTTCTATAAGAAAAGAAGAGTTCTTGTGGGTTTTGCTCTCAACTGGAGAAGCTTTAGCCCTAGTTGATCGCCTATATCTTGTGTCTCTTTGTTCTTTATGGTTTGGTAGTTGTTTGATGATAAGAACATAATAATAACATGTGAAAGAAGAAGCTAATCAAGTTCAGTAAAAATACATCACAAGCAATTATCAAAGTAAGAGAAATCACCTAATCTAGCTGCCCTAGATTTCTCAACATGGTATCAAAGCTAAGGTAACTACTGTTGAAGAATGTAACTAGGTTCAGTCTTCATATTTGAGTCATTATGAAATGTATTTATTAAAGAATGAAAAAGAAAAAATTATTATTATTACAATGACTTATTAAAGCATGGGTTTCATGCTTGGGTCATCATTTTATAGGTCAAAGTCCCCATTGAGGACTTCTAGGTTTCATATTGAGTCATTAGAGTCATTGTCCATTTAATGAGACCCTTCTTGGGCTTTTGAATCATGTAAAAAGAACTATTATTAAGTCAAATATGTAATTTGTCACCTCCACATCAAGTCGGCCCTTGCTTGATGAAGTCGGCCTACAAGAGGACAATTCGACCCACAAAAGAGGCTATATATACAAGTGTAGTTCAATCTATTTGCTCACCAACTCAACAAGTTCGATACACAATAAGGAAGTGTGGAAAAGTGTGAAGTTCAAGGAGAAGAAGGAAGAATTGCAGAAGAAGAACAAGTCAAAGATTTTGGACTAGCTCTCTCTCTTTTATGCGAAGTTACTGGGCTATTTGCTGAGTCAAAGTTTTGTTGCTGGGAAGGTCGAAGTTCTAGATTTGTTGGGTCGAAGTTCTGCAGCTGGGAAGGTCGAAATTCTGGATTTGCTCAGACGAAGTTCTGTTGCTGCAGGGTCAAAGATCTACATCGAAGTTGGTGGAAGGAAGGGTTGACTTGGTGGTTGGAGGAAGTCTATGTCTAGGTCAAAGAGTCTTGGATTATCTCGTCTCAACTACTGAAGGAAGAAGTTTGTCTGGGTTTTCCCATAGATAGGGGTTTTGCCCTGGTTGAGTGCCTACATCTTGTGTCTCTTCTTCTTGTGATCTTCATACACACATAATTTGGTAATTGCTTGATGAATGATAATATAATAAATAAGTAAAAGAAAGCAACATAATTCACAAGTAATTATCAAGAAAGAGAAATCAAACCCTAATTCTACTAGCACTGATTTCTCAACATGGTATCAAAGCTAAGGTAAAGAAAGATTGGAGATCACTCTGTTGGCTTAAAAGGAAAAGTTACCCCCTCTATGATAAAATACTTGAAAATGGGATTCAATATTGGAGAAAGATGGATCAAAAGAATCATCTACAACTTATTCAATAAGGTCAAAATCAAAGGGTTCATGGAATTCCACTAGCATTGATTTCTCAACATGGTATCAGAGCTAAGGTCAAGAAAGATTGGAGATCACTTTGTTGGCTTGAAAGGAAATGTTACTCCCTCTATGATAAAATACTTCAAAATGGGATTCAATATTGCAAGAAGTTGGATCAAAAGAATCATCTACAACTTATTCAATAAGGTCAAAAGCAAAGGGTTCTTGGCTACACTCACAGTTTCACTCAATGATGACAATGCATGGATTATTGATAGTGGAGTAGTCAAGGCGCATGACAAGAGATAGAAAACAATTTCACACTCTATCAAAGGAACAATCTTCTCATGCAGTGGAATTGGGAGACAACAAATGCTATGTTGTTAAAGGCCTGGGAAACTTCTTTGAAGTTGGACAATGGAGCAAAGCTACATCTCAACAATATACTCTATGTTTCAGGTTTGAAAAAGAATTTATTTTCAATTTCTTTCTTAGAAGATAAAGGTGATAGAATTGTTGTTGTAGATGGAAAAGTTTTTCCTTGGGGGAGAAATTCAAGCACCGATAAAGCTAGGGTTATTGGAGTACGTGAAGGAAGTCTTTATAGAGTCATCATACCATCTCCTCAAGCCCTAGTTCACATGGAAATCAATCCCATTGAACTATGGCATAGAAGATATGGGCATTTACATTATAAGGTTATTCCCTCTCACAATCAATTGATAAATTGCATTCCCAATATCAAAGAAGAATGTGAAGGAATATGCAAGGGATGTGCCTTAGGAAAGAATACAAGGAAGCCCTTTACAAGCAGTGAAACAAGGTCTAAAGAAATATTGGACCTCATTCATTCGAATGTGTGTGGGCCTATGTCTGATAAATCACTTGGAAGTCATCTTTATTATGTAACCTTCATTGATGATCACTCTACAAGGACATGGCTCTATCTACTCAAATCAAAGGATGAAGTATTTGAAAAGTTCAAAGAATTTAGATCTGAAGTAGTTAACCGAAAGAAGAATAAATACTTTGAGATCTGATAATGGTAGGGAATACACTTCAAAAGAAATAATTGCATATTGCAAAGAAGCATGAATTAAGAGGGAGCTTATTGTTCCCTACAATCCTGACCAGAATGGAGTTGCAGAAAGGAAAAATAGAACACTTGAAGAATGTATAAGAACAATGATTTTTTATCAAGGAAAAATAGAACACTTGAAGAATGTATATGAACAATGATTTTTGATCAAGATATACCAAAATTTCTATGGGGAGAAACAACAATGATGCAGTATATATACAAAATCGAAGTCCTCATAGAATCCTCGATAATATGACACCTGAAGAAGAATTCACAGGGAAAAAGCCATGTGTGGACCATCTCCAAATCTTTAGATGTCCCGCATATATCCACGTTCCAAAGGACAAACGAAAGAAGCTAGATTCTATAAGCACTAAAGGGATATTCGTTGGCTACAATCTTTCTTCAAAGGCATATAGAATCTACATCAAGGAAAGAAGACATATTGAAGCAGGGACGTTATATTTGATGAAAATCACGCCTACAAAAGATCCAAAGATATTCCTATTGATTCTGATGACGAAGACATACCATTGTTCGAAGAAGGAGAGCACCACAACAATCCTACTACAAAGCAGGAAGAAGAAGAAGGACCAAGTGAGCCTATTCAACATGTGATCATACCGAGCATAAGGAAGAGGCCAAATCGGTTAAAAGCTACTCTTGAAGATGTCGAAGGACATGGAGCCACGAAAGGAACTTTTAGAGAAAGCAAAAGACAAAAAAGATATTCTGGATATGTTGCATACATTACAAAACTAATAGAAGTTGAATCAATTACATTTGAAGAAGTTTCTCATCAGGAAGTATGGAAGAAGGCTATTAAGGAAGAATATCAATCCATCATGAAGAATGGGGTTTAGGAAATTGTTCCTAGACCAAGTGACTAATCAGTTGTCACTTCTAAATGGATCCACAAGATCAAGCACGTTGTTGATGGAAGCATAAACAAATACAAAGCTAGATTCGTTGCAAGGGGTTTCTCTCAAAAGGAAGGCATAGACTATGAAGAAACCTTTGCACCTATTGCAAGATATACTACTATAAGATCTTTGGTTTCGTTGGCTACAACAAAGGGATGGAATATCCATCAAATGGATGTAAAACAACATTTTTGAATGGAACCATTGATGAAGAAGTATACATTGAATAACCTGAAGGCTTTGAAATAAATGGAAAAGACACTCATGTTTGTCGACTCAAGAAGGCCCTATATGGTTTGAAGTAAGCTCTTAGGGCATGGTATATGCATGAACGAATGCATACCTTCCAAGAATCAGGTTTGTCAAAAGCAATGTTGATCCAAATCTCTATATCAAAGTTGTGGATAATGAGCTAGTCATTATTCTACTATTTGTGGATGATCTATTTATTGCAGGTGTAGAGCGAAGGGTACAAGAATGCAAGAATATGTTGGTAGTCGAGTATGAGAGGAAGGATTTGGGACTGATGCATTATTACCTAGGTCTGGAAATATGAGATATATCTAGGGCAAGGAAAGTATATAATCAAGTTGTTGAAGAACTTTGGGATGATGGATTCCAAGCCCATGACTACTCCCATGATCACCAATCTCAAGAAGTCGAGAAGCTCTGACTCAAGTCTCTTAGATCCTAACACCTATCGTAAGTTGGTGGGTTCTCTAATGTATTTGGTAAATACTAGACCGGATATAATTTTTGTTGTGAACATTCTTAGTCAATTTCAGTTAAACTCTAAACATCCATTGTGAGTGAATGTTTATGTCTTGTCTTAGAGAGTAGTTAAATCCCTACAAATCCATTGTGAGTGAATGCTTAGGAAGCTTCCCCTTAGAAAAAGTCGCCTCCTTTCTATAACTTGTGATATCTTGTCAGCCAAATTGGGGATGCTATATGGCACATTAACATGGTTGCTTGTAGCTCCTAATACTTCATTGGAAACACCCTCCAAAAATTGCATGCATGAATCAATAGCCCAAACAAATAAGACACCAACTTTCCTTTCATCCACCATTTCCAAACCAATTTTAATCACTTTTCTTTTGTTCCAAGCTACTAGGCTTTCTTTACTCTCACTCATAGTTATCAAAACCGTACTGGTCATTGAACTGGTAGACCCCCTGGACCAGGAACTGGTCAGAACTGTACAAAAGCTGGTAAAAAAACAAACTAAAAAACCAGTTAACCAAAAACACATAAAATATTCAAAATTTAAAGAAAACATATATATTCATGTGCATCCATATGAATCCAAACCATTTATACACAAATAAGCAAAAGTTCTCATTTATATAGCATGTAAGGGTGCACATGACCAAAATAGTACTGAGTGCAATCCATCTCTAAATCGAAAATACATCAGCAAACAAGCTCCACGTGGCCTCTAGCATCCAAAAAAAATTATGCTACAACAAATACTTACATATCATCAAAACCATTGCCTATATTGGGATCTTTGTCATCAATATCAGCCTCTAAGCATTAAAATAAGATAGAAAAACCTTAGCATGTAAAATCAAGATTTTGTTTGAGTGATGAGTATTTTTTTTAGTAGGCTCATGTTAGAGGACTTCAACAACCAATGCCACTAACATCAAGGTACATAGAGGGCCTGGTGTTCTTGATTAAATACTAGTTCCATACCTTCGTACATGAGAAAATCCAATGTAGCATTGCGATCCCCCCAATCCTAAAATCTTGTAAAACTGTTAAGTCTACTGGATTTTGAGTGAGATCTAAAATTCTACCTTCTCCATATGAAATCCAATGAGGTCAAAACCACTCTCAAACATCCTAAGTCATTTCATGGTAATGTTAAAAATCTAAGTAAAAGGATGAAAATGAAAGATAAGGAAAATGTCACTTTGGAACCTATTATGGGCTAGTGCCCAACTTGTTGCATTCTATGTGACTTTACTGTACCGAACAGGACGAAAACGATTCAAGTCACCAATTCAAACTGGTTTTTGCCTCAAAATGGTTGGACTGGTCTAAACCGACCGGTCCGGTTCGGTCTTTATAACATTGCTCTCACTCCATAATACACAAGGTAAGCTTAGTAACTCATAGGGATTGCTCCTTTGGCTAAGGTTTCATTTTCCTTAGTCTAAATTCTAGAAGAGAGTTGGTGAGGTTGTAGTGGCCAACCTCTTAGCTACACAAGACTACATCGAAGTGCTTGGAACTTTTACACTCTGTGGATGATAGATTTTTTGGTAATAGGTGGCTCTATCAGGAGTCAATTTTGGAGTGCCCTAGAGCATGTATTGAATGTATGCTTATTTTTCTGCTTGAAATAGGATATATACCATTTTTTACTTGGATAAAAATATAGAATTGTTAACAATATTGATAAAAATCATATAATAGATTAGCAGATATGGTTATATTCTGTTCAATTACAACAAATAAGTGCAATATAATAAGATATCCATGTAGGTTCCAGCTTGCAAGTTCCAGCACTTAAGCCTTACATCTTTGTTGCAATCCCTTCCTTACATTTGGTTTTGTCTTGTGATACTCCTAAAAGCCTATTGACTATCAAATAATCCAAGATAATGATAACCCTTTATAAAAATATGCAATATAGCAATGTTCCACGGGGACGCGTCCCCTAGGGTCGGTGCACGCACCCCTCGCACCCGGGACAGAGAGTCTCTTGGGGATGCATTTCCCCACGCACCCTTATTGGGGAGTCTCAGGGAGACACAAGGGGGTGCGTTTCCCTAGTGTAGGAGTCTAGACTCCCCAAAAAGGGTGCCTCTGGGCATCCCCCTTTAGTGTGGGAGTCTAGACTCCCCAAAAAGGGTGTGTCTGGGCGTCCCCCTTCAAAAAGGGTGCTTTTGGGCGTCCCCCTTTAAATTTGTCTAATAAGACCCAAATTAAAAATTAAAAAATAAAAAGTCAAAACAATTAAAAAAAATTCAAATTAAAAATAAATAGAACAAAAAAATATTAAATAACTAAAAGTCTAAAACTTATGTTGAATAAAATGAGAGTTAAAACTTGAATGGAACACTCATTTTCATTTAGTGTTCAAATTTTGAAAATATACTAGTATGTTTCGCTTTCAATTTAGAATCTAGAATGAAAAATGATGAATTTAAGTTTTAAATCAATGTAGATTGTAGAATGATGAATCATTGAATGATGAATGATATGGATCAATGTATTTGAATATTTCATTATTGATTTTTAATTTTTTTTATTGAATCTCATGGTATGTATGAATAATTCAATAATGAGACTTGAGTATGTCATATGAATGATGTATGTATCAAAATGAATTATGAGGATGGATCAATGATTCAATTGTCTATTGAATATTTTTATGCTTTCATTATTGAACAGTGAACAATGAATATGAACTTGAATTATATATATATATATACCTCGACGTCTCCCCGCACCCCCGAAATTTCCCTAAAATTTGAGGGTATTCCTACACGTCCCCCCTGTGTGTCTCCCCACACCGGAGTCTTGGTGGAACATTGCAATATAGTGACAACAAAAGAAGACTGAAGCTTACAATTCACTGATGTATAAATCTCCATACAAATCGTCGGTATCACATTTATCTATGAATTCAAGTCATGTTTTGTTGGTAGATATAAAGATAATTGTTTCCAATGAATAACTGTACATGAAACATTTACAACCTTGTCATATTTTACAAACTATTTAGACATGACTGTTTATTGTTGTAACTGTTTAAAGTCTCTCAAGATTGTGCTCAGACTTGAGTGAAACATTGATTTCCGTACTAAAGACCTAAATAGGCATGTTTGGATGTCCCTCACAAACATAGTACAAGTGCGCATCCAAAGCCAATAGATCAGTTCAACAATAGAAAGGGCATGCAAACATCAAGTCCACCATGGTCAAGTTGTAAATTAAGTGAGCTTTCTTCACAAAGGTGCAGGTTCAATCACCCAAGAATAAGGTGTCATATAAATGCAACCAATGATGTGCTATCTTGCGAGGTGGAAGTCCTGGGTGATTTTGACAGAACAGATACCCCTCCGTAGCATCTAAGCCAAACGCAGAACTGGCTTCCTCACAATGGGGCATTTACCAATCAAGAAAACAAGCAAAAGGAAGACTATATATCACCACTAACAAGTTCTAGCTAAATAATTTAGGTGTAAAACAACAACATTCTTTTTTCATGCTCGACACAAATTTTTAATGAGCATCATCACTTTTATCAGAAAGAGAATTACTGTATGCATACTTCATCAATTTATCAGAGAGAAATACTATTTACTAAATGCGTACTTGCCACCATGCAGGTCCTGGCATCGTAAAGCGGAAGAAGTTTCGAGCACTGCAAACAATTGAACGTGTTTTGCCAGGTAACATTGGTGTATTAAAAGAACAAATCCAAATTTCCCAAGTTTGCTCACCCAACAGAGGAAGCTTGACAGGTAGCTCTATCCTGTCGTCCCATCATCAATAAAAAGATCGTAAGGTATCATCTCAAATAAATTCAACTAGAAAATATTGCATTATAATGAAATGTATCATGTTTATGATAGTGGAAAAATCCTTCAAATACCAAATTCCACATCCAATTCAGTTCAAAAACGAGGAATGGATACATTCAGGCCCTCAGGGGAATCGAACACAAATTGCTAATATTTTTCGAAGACACAGATTTCTGGTCTTGATGCTCTCTCTTGTGAATACCTACTGACAAGTTATAACAAAGGAATAAAGGAGACTGCTTTTAAATTTCATATAACAGAGAAAATTGCCAAATTTCAATTTTCATATGCTACTGGACCTGAAATTTTACACAAATGACTGCTCTTTTAAGAGCCAAAAAGGATTTAAGGAAACTCCATTGCACAGTGAATAATGTCAATAAACGTATTGTAATATAAAAGATAAGACAAATATATTCAAGAAATTATTTCAAATTCAGTGTCCTTGAGTATGACTAATCTGAATTCCACAAAAGTAGAATCTAGGCTAAATTCAAGCAAGCATACATAATTGAAACTCAAATTTAGAGGGAATAATACCAATTTCAGTAAGAAATCTGCAATATAACTTCTTCCACCTTTCGGGGATCAGAAAACTCTATGCTTCCTATTTTCCATATGTCTTAAATCTTAAAATGTAAAATATTTTCACGTGCCTATAAAAGCAAGAACCAAATAGATATTAAAGGGAAACCCAAAGGCTATGAAGAGAAGGTCGAACAGTTCAAAAGAAGAAACCCAATAACCAAGAAAGAGAACCCTGCCACACATAATAATAAATCAAAGAGACAGTTAGAGAGCATATATATAAATATGTTCAAATTACATCATACATGGGAATATTCATACGAGCTGCTGACTGGAACTGCTTACAACAGAATTTGGCACTAGCTTGTCGACAAGGTTGTGGTAAAGTTGATTTATTAAAGTTTAATATCATCATTCAAGTATTTTATTTTACAAAAGGGGTAGCAGATGTGGGGAGGTCATCTATGATCACAGAGGAAAAAAGGAAATAGAGTATGCTTGGGGATTGGGAAAAGCAACCAACAATGATGCAAAAGCAATAGCAGTATATCAATGCTTTATTGCTGTAAAGTGAAGGGAGTATGACAAGTGATGGTGGTTGGGAATTCAACAATAAATTTAAGGTCACTATACCACCAAATCTCTCTTCAAAACTTCAGACTCACCTAGAGGATCATCACTTTGATACAATACTTCAAGTAGGTATATGTTGATTTGGGGTAGCATCGGATCCGCTCTAGCCATGAAAATTGGTGGAGAGGCTAAAGCACATGAGATCTCCAAGACCCAGAAATGGTTTGAGCAGATTCTAACCAGTTTGGGAGATATTAAAATAATTATTATTTTTAATGGAGTTCCTAAATCTAAACTTAGGAAAAATAAAATATTAATGGGTATTAATATAAAACTGGGTTAGAAGATTCCAAAAGTCATGGATCAAGCCAAATCTAATCTTAGTCGTTGGTTAGAGATTTAATCTCGGCCGTTGAAGGACCAACAGGAAAAGTATAAGAAGAGGCTTGAGGGTTAGTTGGAGAACATACTAAGGGAGACTAGTCAGTTCGATTTTTGGAGCAGGGTTAGCTGAGAAATTCGAACTAGTGGTCTGGCGAGCAGTGGGAGATAGCGGGTATGGAACAGAGAGTCAGGAACAGCACCACAGGACCAGTGCAGAGGTTAGAGAGGCAGACGCAGAGGCAACATAACTGCGCAGTCACTAGAGGGCCTACGTGAATGAGGCAGAGAGGCCTAGTACCGACGCAAAGAGGCAGGAGCTGACGCAAAGGGTCTGGGAGCTGCGCAGAGGCCAGCAAGCCTAAAGTTGAGACTGGGAGAAGTGCTGGAGAATTTTTCTCTGCTGGGTAAGCCAGCTTGGCACCCAATTGTACTGAAGAATTGTTGAATAATAAAAATCATCCTCCGTTGCACCAGTTTTCCTGCATTGGGTTTTTACGTGAACAATTGTCCAAAATATCTATGTTGATGTGTTTGACTCTTGTGCATGTATTTGTTTTTGTATTATGGTGTGATATCTGCAACATAATTTATTTTAATGTTTACTGAAAGGTTTTCGTAAATAACTTATTGGGAAATAAGTAGGCAAAATAAATCAGTTGCTGCAGTGATAGAATTTTCACATGGTATCAGAGGAAGTAATCAGAGACAGGAAGGGAAAATCCATTATGGGTCGAGACCATGATGCAGAGGCATCTACATCAGGAGACTCACATAGATTTTCAAAAAATTTCACAAGAGAAAGTAATTTCGATTTCTCCATGTTGGCTTCCAGGCTGGAAGAAGAAGTGGCTTGTGTGAATAGCTCTACATCATCAGAGGTATGGTATATAGACAGTGGAGCCTCTTGGCATATGATGGGAATCCGGGAATGTTTCTCTGATTATTAGGAGAAAAGGATGAATTTTCAGATCACCATCTGGCTTTGAGAATTCTCAGGAACACTGTAACAGGAGTTCCGGATCTTAGTACAGAACGAGATGATGTATGCAGAAGATGTGCTTTGGGAAAGTATGCCAAAACAACATTTCCTAGAAGTAAAAACAGGACCAAGAGTGTACTAGGATTGATACACTCAGATATCTGCGGACCTATGTCCACTAAAGCTCTTAGTGGTGTCGAGTACTTCGTCACCTTCATTGATGACCACTCAAGGAAAACTTGGATTTATTTTCTGAAAACCAAGGATGAGGTTTTCTGTCAATTCAAAGAGTTCAAGGCTCTGGTAGAGAATCTGACTGGGAAGAAAATAAAAGTTTTGCGCTTAGATAATGGTGGAGAGTATGTCGATAAGGACTTCACTGATTATTGCGCTAAGGAGGGCATCAAAAGAGAGTGGACAACTCCTTACAATTCGAAGCAGAATGGAGTAGCAGAAAGGAAGAATAGGACTATCATAGAAGCAACTAGGGCCATGATGTATGATCAGGATATGCCAAAATTCCTGTGGGCAGAAGCATGCAAAACGACAGTTTATGTTCAGAATAAAACTCCTCATCGGGCATTGGGCAAGATTACTCCAGAGAAAGTCTTCACAGGGAAGACGCCTGAAGTTAGTCATTTTAGGATATTTGGGAGCTTAGCATATTTCCACATACCCGAGGAAAAGAGGAAGAAGTTGGATCAAACTACAGAGAAAGGGTATCTAGTGGGATATAGCGAGAACGCTAAGGCATACAAAATCTATCTTCCAGGGAGCATGAAGGTAGTAGTTCAACGAGATGTGAAGTTCATGGAGGACAGGGCTTTCAGCAAATCTCGAGAAATGCCTTCCGCGGAGCAATCAAAAGAGGAGTCGTTGGTCAAACCTCTTCAACCAACGGAAGTAAAGAATTCTTCCTCGAATCAAAAAGAATCACAAGAGGAGGAACTAACAAAAGCACTTACTGGCAGAGGAAGAATGAGCAGGGAACTTCGTCAGATTTTGCAAGACGTAGAGGATTTCATCGACACACCAAGGAACAATAAGAGGGAGCGAAAACAAAGATAGTTATCAAGCATTAGTAGCTCGAGATGGGGAGCCTACCAGTTTTCAGGAGGTTGCTCAACATCAGGGTTGGTTGGATGTGATGGTAGAGGAGTACAACTCCACTGGAAGGTAGTGCCAATGCCTCAAGACAGATCAGTGGTAGGTTTGAGATGGATCTACAAGATTAAATACGCTGCAGACAGCAGTGTGGAAAAATACAAAGCCAGGTTTGTGGCGAAGGGTTATGATTAGAAGGAATTGACTACGAAGAGACCTTCACCCCAGTAGCGACGTATACATCTATTAGAACCATGATATCTCTTGTAGCACATATGGGATGGGAGATTCATCAGATGGATGTCAAAACGACATTTTTGAACAGGGTGATAGAAGAAGAGGTAGACATTGAACAGCCAGAAGACTTTGAGACGCATGAGAAGAAGTCTCATGTATGTAGATTGAAGAAAGCCTTGTATGGGCTAAAACAGGCACCTAGAGCATGGAATGGTTGAATTGATGGCTACTTGCAGAAGATGGGATTTGTCAAGAGTCACGTAGATCCAAATCTCTACTATCTGGTTGTAGAGAATGAGCCTCTAATCCTAGTATTATATGTGGATGATCTCTTCTTGATAGGATCATCCAGGCTCATCGGGGACTATAAGAAGAATCTAGCCACAGAATTTGACATGAAAGATTTGGGACAAATGCATTATTTACTGGGGTTGGAAGTTTGGCAGCAAAAAGGGGAGATCTTTCTTGGACAAGGGAGATATGCTACAGAAATTCTAAAGAGTTTCAAGATGGAGGATTGTAGACCCATGGATACTACTGGAAGAAAATTGATGCATTAGAAGACAAGGATGTTGATCCTACCTTATACAGGCAACTCATAGGGTCCCTGGTGTATCTAGTCAATACTAGGTTAGACATTTGTTACGCTATCAACACCCTCAGTTAGTTCATGGTGGAGCCGAAGAGGGCGCACTGGGCAGCAACCAAACATGTTCTCAAATATATACAGGGAACAGTCGATTATGGACTCTTGTACACCAGGAGTAAGGATATCAGATTGAGTGGATTCTAATGCAGATTGGGCTGGAAGTTTAGTGGATCAAAAAAGTATCTTTGGGTGTTGTTTCATCATTGAATCGGGAATGACCTCCTGGTGCAGTAGGATACAGAAATATGTAGCTCTGAGCTCAGCTAAGGCCATATGGCTTAGAAAACTATTTGTGAACCTATTCAGAAGAAAGATGGAGGCCACTAGGATAATGTGTGATAATCAGAGTTGCATCAAGCTCTTTGAGAATCCAGTGTTTCACAATAGATCAAAACATATTGATATCTGGTGTCACTTTGTTAGAGACTTTGTCCAACGAGGAGCTGTACAGTTGAGCTACACTCCTACAAGAAAACAAGTGGCAAACATCCTCACCAAGGCCCTTGGAAGAACCAAGTTTGATTATTTCAGGGAAAAGATGGGGATGATAAAGAATCCATTTCAGTAGCAGAAATGGGGGTGATATTGAAGTGTACACTGTAGCTGCAGTGTTGGGAAGAAGGATCAACAACAACACGGATGCAAAGGGAGTTGCAGTGCAAATGCAGTGATGGGAGAAAGGACCAGCAACAACACGGATGCAGAGGGAGCTACCGTACGATGCAGCAGGGGTAGATGTAGAGCCATGGGCAGCAGTACAGGACGCAGTAGTGCAGAGGATGTTGGGCGCGGAGGCCTAGCATCAGCATAGGTACCAGTGCCATATAATCAGAGTGATGCTCAGTGTGGAGTATTACTAGAGCACAGTCCTCGCTAAGAGGGAGTGTTGATTTGGGGTAGCATCGGATGTGCTCTAGCCATGAAAATTGGTGGAGAGGCTAAAGCACATGAGATCACCAAGACCCAGAAATGGTTTGGGCAAATTCTAACTAGCTTGGGAGATATTAAAATAATTAATATTTTTAATGGAGTTCCTAAGTCTAAACTTAGGAGAAATAAAATATTAATGGGTATTAATATAAAACTGGGTTAGAAGGTTCCAAAAGTCATGGATCAAGCCAAATCTAATCTTAGTCATTGATTAGAATCTCAGTCATTGAAGGACCAACAGGAAAAGTATAAGAAGAGGCTTGAGGGTCAGTTGGAGAACATACTGAGGGAGACTAATCAGTTCGATTTCTAGAGCGGGGTTAGCTGAGAAATTCGAACTAGTGGTTTGGCGAGCAACAAGAGGTAGCGGGTACGGAACAGAGAGTCAGGAACAACACCAGAGGACCAACGCAGAGGTTAGAGAGGCAGACGCAGAGGCAGCAGAACTACGTAGTCCCTAGAGGGCATGCGTGGGTGATGCAGAGAGGCCCAGTACTGATGCAAAGAGGCAAGAGCTGACGCAGAGGGTCTGGGAGTTGTTTAGAGGCCAGTAGGCCTGATGCTGAGACTGTGAGAAGTGCTGAAGAATTTTTCTCTGTTGGGTAAGCCAGTTTGGCACCCAGTTGTACTAAAGAATTGTTGAATAATAAAAATCCTCTTCTGCTGCACCGGTTTTCCCAAATTGGGTTTTTTTGGGGACAATTGTCCAAAATATCGATGTTGATGTGTCTGATTCTTGTGCATGTATTTGTTTCTGTATTATGGTGTTATATCTGCAGTAGAATTTATTTGTGTTTACTTAAGGGTTTTCGTAAATAACTTATTGGGAAATAAGTAGGTAAAATAAATCAGTTGCTGCAACGATAGAATTTTCACAGTATATTTCTTCGAATTTTTACAAAAGAAAAATTAGGAGGCCAATGCACAAGGCAACCATGGAGCTAGGTTCAATTAGGGTTATATGAGGTAAATGTGGGGGTCCTCCCATGAAATGGAAGAACATTATCATAGATATGACATATTACAACATCTTACCTATCATGCAATCATGAATAAACGTTGAACTAAGTTCAGTGTGATGGGTAATTTGAGCTATGCATGTGAGTTTAATGGGAATGTCTTTGAGGTCTAGTTAAATACTATTATCACTGCCTCTACTCTCAACTCTAGCAACAAATGAGTGTTGGAAGCACGTTGGGCTCTTTGGTTGGGAGCAACATTGGCACACTACCATTGTGAAAACAAACGATGTGTTTTCTGCAAGATTAAGAAGGTATAGAATGGGATTAAATTCTATGAACAAGAAGTTGTTGAAGCATAATACAATGTGATGAACTCCACATCCACTAGAATCAATGACATGAAGAACTCGGCAAGAAGCTAAAGGTAAAAAATAGGGTCAAGGACTAATGTGCAATAGAAATAGCAATGCATCTCCTAAAATTCAAGGAAATGGAGGAGGTTAGTGCATTCATGCAAATTTACCACCAAAAATATCTAAAGCTAGCATCTCCAATGTGTTATCTACAACATTTACTTAGAAGTATTTTGGCTTACCTCAACCTCTCTCAAGAGGTTGTCTCGCCTCCTCACCCACTAACTAAGTCACCTAACATGATGACACAGGACGCAGAGGACATGGAAATACAAGTGTCTAATGCAAGACATGGCAACCTCGTGTTAACCCCAATAATATTTCTTGTTACTAAAGGGTCAAGATCTAATGAGACTCGATCACACTATTTTAATACTAGATGCTTCATGGCATAACCATCGATCAAAAGACCTTTCATATCCAATTTCGACAATTCTGGGAAACTATTATGTTGGGAAATTATGCTTTTTTGATATTTGGACCATCAAGGGTTGACACATCAAACTTGACTACATTTTCTTGATCCTGGAGAAAAAGTGAGTCCAATGGGACCATTTTCACTCAAATCCGAAATGGCACATTTTATTTTACTATTTCCCTTTGTTTTTTTCTAATTATGGGCCTGTTGTCGCATAGATTGTCTAAGCACCGCGACAACGACTCAGATCGGAGGCTATCACATTGATCCCCAATCACTCTGTTTGAGTTGTCTCCCAATAACAGACTAAGGGAGGTAGACCCTATAGGAATGGAATGAATGAAAACTAGTTGGGAACCAAACAGTTCAGGAGACACAGCGAAACAGCGAATACTTGTTTAGATTGCGCAAGATTTCGAAGGGTTCAATTTGATTTGAGGAAAGTGATACCAATGCCTTGTGGAGTCAACTATCTTGCAAAGGAAATGAAGTCCAAGTAATGGATGGAAAACCACTATTGGATGACTCGACTGTCTCATATGCAAATGCAAAACTTAAAGCTATGTGAAATGCAAGGACTTGGTTAATTTTAGTTAAATGAAAGCCTAAAATTATTTCTGAAATATATCTTAAATGTTATTTAACTTAAAGCTCAGAAAAAAAGGTCTCAATGTGAGAAAAAAGTATTTATATCAATAATGTGAAATATGAAGTCTGCACCAATAATCACTGAAATATACTACAAAACTGAAATGTATAACGCTGGAAATAAATTACTTAGTATTCAGAAATCCATTTGCATGAAATACTCAATCAAAGATCATTGGATGCATAAGTGAAACTAAGTTAATCTTTCTTGAATGAGCATGTGAAAATAAATGTACTTTAGAAATAAATCTAAGTACTTAAACTTAGATTACATCAATAAAATATCAGTCTAGTAGTCCGCTCTTAAATCAAATGTTAATGCCAGCAATATATTCTAAAACAACAGTCTTATAACCATGCAATATTCAGATTTTTCTATGTATAACAGCAGGAACTTCACATCACAAACTAATAACTAACAATTCAGAAAATCTCTAAGTTTAACTATTTCTGATCTACGGATGCATTTGATCTAAAAACTTAGAAATAAACTACTGAAAAGCAGAGAAATAATATTCAGAAATTTTGTCAATTAGCATGCAAAAATTTACTGAAAACAACAGTGAAAGATGTAAATTAATATTTGCTACTAAACTTGAGCTAATTGAAAAGTCTTACTTTCAAAATGAAATGAGGAGAGTTTTAGAGGATGTGCACCAGTCAGCTCTTAGGGGCTTGAAGCTACTTGGAGATATGTTGCCCGAATCACTAAAAATTCTCCAATGTAAATGACAATCTCAGAAATTTTTTGAGAAAAAATTGTTAAAATTTTTGGGATTTTTTAGGAAAAATTTAGTGAGAAAATTATGGTGAAGAAGGCTGCAAAGATGAGAGGCCGAGAATGAGGCTGGAGATGGCCAGCACTTGGCCTCAAGGCCCTAAAAAAATTTGATTTGCCCACGATCTCCTTGAAATGTCTCTTCAACCTGCAAACAAAATGGAAAGACTCTCCGGGACCTAGAGCTAGGAAGAATCCACAAAAAGTCACCTGCAATCTTCGGATTTGTCCCTGCACAAATGAAAAATAGAAAACCCCAACATGTATATACAAAACTATGAAATACCCAAAACCCCAATGAATTAAAAATTTGATATTTACAAATCTACAATAATATTCTACAGATCTCGCAGATCTATAGATCAAAGCCCTCTATTAAGCCAGATTTAAACAAATTTTGCACAAATTTAGAAATAAAATTGAAATTTTAAAGAGGCACAAGCCTAAGAAAAACCCTGCAAATAAAATGTTTTGTAAGATGACTTCAGAAATTAAAAACAATGCGCTCTTTAGATTCTCTAATTTGAGAGTCGGTTAATACAGCTAAGGATTTTCCCAAACGCCCAAATCCTGAATGATAATTTCTACACACTTAAATTTGATTGTTAGAATAATAGAGATTCATAATGATCATAAAACCATCAAGAAATAGAGATAATTGCTACTTCTATCAAATCAAAATGACATTTAAAAAAACCCAGAAATCTATGCAAGATACCTATGCACAAATCAATCCTCAAAAGCTATTAACCAACAAATGCAAATAAAAGCAGTAGAGTATTAAGAACAATATTACCACATAAATCTGAAAGAGGAACACCACGGTCTGAAACCCCAAAGTTTTTGCGTTTTATTAACCAAAAAAAGTTACAAGAGCTTTCTTAGAGCAAGTACATGATTCAGAAATTGAACCCAAATAATGGGGAGAGGCCTCTAATTTATAAAAAAATTCTCCAACAGCTAGTTGGCTTGATCCCCATCAAAATAATCTCAACCTTTGATGAAGATCAAATGATCTTTTAATCAGCATCGTTGAAATAAAGTTATTGTTTGAGGAAATTCAAATTTCGCTTTTAATTTTCTTTTAATTAACTCAAAATTATTATTTGAGTTAATTGCCACAAAAATTTGACATTTGTTGGACCCCTAATCCTAAATGGGTTAGTGTGGAAGCCGAATGGACAAAGTAGTCCAAGAGACCTTGGGATATGAATCCCAACGGTCACCACATGTACTATAAATGTATATCAAATTGTTAATAAAATTGTATTGCATGTTTTATCTTTCATATCTCTAGTTGTCCATGTGTGTTTAACATGGTATCAGAGTGGGCAATATCCTGCCCTGCTGATATTTGAACCATTTGTTTTATGGTTTCTGCCATTACTTATGAATATTTTCTCAGCTAGAATTTAGCTGCCACCTCCTGCATATATCTGTGCTGCTCCTCCATATTCCTTTATCTGCGTTCTGTCTACCTGACCAGCACTGCCTCATAACGCATCTATCTGTCCATTCTATCCAGACAGAAGCACTGAACGTTAAATTTCTTTGTGAATAAGCGTTGTCATGTCTGTCTGACATGTCTGTCATACGTTAATTTTTGAATAACGTCTGGTACGCTGGTAAAGTTGCTCATAACATGTGCTATGCTGTCCAAGCGTTTTTAACACCGTCCAGTCTTCGGTTCATACTATGCCCATCCAGTTTTTGGATCTGCGTTAGTGGTTTTTGAATATTGAATGCGCTGTTTTAAATATTGAATGCGCACTGTCCAGTGGTATTGCTTGTGCCTGACATGCGTTAATAGCCGAATTCTGCCTGACATGCGTTAAATACTGAATGCGCACTGTCCAGTGGTATTGCTTGTGCCTGACATGCGTTAATAGCCGAATTCTGCCTGAATTCTGTAATTCTGTCTGACATGCTGCAAATAGCCGAATTCTGTAATCAAGAATTCTAAATTCTTTCTTCTAATTCGTTCTTCCAAGTTTGGGACTAGTTTTGGGGCAGAAGAAGATGAGTGGGTCAACGTGAGAAAGGCTGTTCGTCTACGTTCTCTTCCTTGCGAGGCAACAGATTGTGTGGCCATTAAGCCAGGAGACCTCATACTTTGTTTTCGGGAAGGCAAGGAACAGTCTATCTATTTTGATGCCCATGTCTTGGATGTCCAACGAAAACGCCATGATGTACGGGGGTGTCGTTGTAGGTTTTTAATTCGTTATGACCATGACCGAGCTGAGGAAAGAGTGCCCTTGCGAAGAGTTTATCGCCGTCCGGAGGGGTTATTTTCTTGGGAGTTTGCAGAAAATGTTTAACTAGTGAGATTCTCAGCATCCAGAAATGTTATTGTACATGCTTGAAGGATTAACATACTGAGTTGAACTCTTATATGTATGAACTTTGTGAATTATGTGGAGCCCCATGTGTAGTTCAATCATTGTATTATTCTCTACGATGAATGATTCTCATTGTGGTGAAAATTAACTATGTAACACAAACTAAAATTTGTGTGTGGAGATTTAAGCCTCTCTTCGAACACTCGTATCTCTTCCAACACTCTATGTCCTTTTCAGCACACCCTCTGCCCCTAGTTTTTGCTTGTGTTCTGTCAACGACTATTGGAATTCTCCATTGCCCTTTATGTTCTTGTTTCTGGGCATGTAGGCGAAATGAATAATCAAATTTGGTGCACCATTTTCTGAAGTGGAATTTACATTTACATCAGAGGTGGCAATATAGGGATTCAACGATGACTGGCAGAAGAAGAAAACGAAAGTAAGGAAAATGAAGGTGTGTCGCCCATTTCTATGAATGAATGAGAAAGGAGTGTCTGTTGTTTACATAATTTCTTAACGATGTCAACGTTGGCGAATGCTACAAATACATATTCTATGAAAAAAAATTCTGCCTTCCAATGGCCTCTCCAGATTCCAGTCCAAATTTCTACTCAGTGCATTTTGTAGAAACGGAGACCAAGAGTTGTTTTTGGACGCTCTTTTTGAAGCCAGCAAATCTTCATGCAACTTAAAGAACTCTGCTTCTGTAGCAGAAGAATCCCATCGAGAATATTCAATGCTCAACATGTTCTTTGGCTGGAGGCGATTTCATTCCACCGTTTGTTTTGACGTGAACAGCTCCTTCACGGCTAGAGCCTAACATCCTTCTCCATGAGTATTTTTAAAAGCTGAGAGTGGCCAGAAACTCTAAGCACTCCTTTCGTAAGATGCAGGAATATTGCTCTTTTCAAGCTCAATCTGTTTAGGCCTTGTAATACACATCCAGATTCTTGGGGTCTCAATGTCATCTCCGACCACTATGGGTATGTGCCATGAGCCCATCTCAGATTCCTGAATTACAATTGAATATGGAGGTGGCATACGGAACCCTGGACCTTTGCTTGTAATATAGCATTTTAGTTTCACAGCAGCGTATAACCAGTACCAGTCATCATTTGATCCTGTTGGTGTGGTGTAAAGTGCACCAGCTTTTCTCCAGTTCACAATTAATTGTTTATTTCTAGGACTATCGACAGGTCGTCCTCTTGTACGTCTGTTGTGCAAGATAATGAGTGGCATTTTCTTTGATTGACTCATTTGTTTTAGCTCATTGGCAACAACATTTATCTGAGAAAAACTGAAGGCATATTCACGTTGCAAAAAAATGTGATTTGATCCATCCATACAGTCTTTGCTTCATTGATAAAGCTCATTTTCGTCTTTAAATAAGATTGTAAACTCAATAAATCTAGTTGCATTGTATCCAAGAAGCTTGCAAAGGGGCAATTTCAGAAAAAGCGAAGCTGTGCTGTTTCCTGCGTGTATATGAGTGTTTGATGATCTTTTGAACAGTGAAATGGTTTGGTAGCGTTGGAGAAGGCATGCAGATCACAGGAAGATATGTATTGATTTGATTCCTAATTTGTTCGAAGTTAAATTCTCAAGTGAATTGAAGAAAATTCATTTTTGAGTGAGGAGTCTGTTTTCCGAATATCACCATTCTGTGTGCTGAAGAGCAATTGGTGTCCATCTTTTCCTCATTGTTTTACTATTTTTTGAGGATTAAAAATGGCTCCAATTAGTGCAATATTAGAGTTAGTGGACAATCTAATACTCTCTATTATGAATAATACAGTCAAAATCAGCAAGGATTTTCTCTCAGAAATTCAGACATGTCTACAAAATGCACAGGAAAAGATTGATTTTTTGCAGTTTGAATCACAGCTACAGCGAGAAGAGCTACATCAAAATAGACACCATTCTGAACCTGTTTTTGTTCAGAACATTGAAACAACCACCCATCAGAAGCATGTTAATAATGTTACAGTTCATTCAGATTTAGTACCAAACAAAGCAGCAAGGTTACATGCAGATGCAGAAGTTCAGTCTGCACTTCCCAAGCCCATCATTAGACCTTGGGAACAACTTGTCCACAACAAGCACAGAACTGGTCTTGAATATGACAAGGACTTGTCCTTTCATATTCCAGACTATGCCAAGCCCATTCAGTTTCAGAGTGCTGGATTCATTTATGACAGTTCACCTGCTCCTTATGATAGTTCAGCTCCAGCTGTTCCAGACTCTGCCCCTCTTCCACAGCAACAACAACAACAACAGATTGTGAAATGCCAACACTGTGACCGAGTTGGCCATCTGAAAGATCACTGTTTTGATCTTCATCCATGTAAGCACTGTCATAAAACTAGCCATTCTTCACACAGATGCTTCAGCAACAAACGTCCTGCAAGAAAAAAGATTCATCTAGGATGGATCGCTTCTTGGCAATGGGCATCAACAACCAAGAAGAT
>APFE030738754.1:224651-271124 GCA_000404065.3 Pinus taeda | reverse complement strand
AAAATTGGGTCAACAACAAGGGGGATACCCACCCGGTCCGGACCTTGGTTGGCAGCTCCTTATCCGTTTGGTATAGCAGGTCCGACTGGGGATAACGGGACCAGTTTCCCGATCTGAGGGTGTTTGTGTGTGTAGAGTTGGATAATGCTGATCTAAGAGTACTTTAAAGCTAATTTAATTCAGATTCTTAAACTAACTCTATGCTATTGTAATCTAATAAAAAAAACACATCTAATCTACGCTAACCCGGGATTTATATCTTCTATTATGCGATCTAAAGAGGTTTCAAACAATAACTGGTAATAAAGATCATTTAGCTATCATAAGAATAGAAATCAATTAAGATAAACCACTTTTCATAAGAAGTTAGGCAAAACAGTTGTGAACAGCATATCGCATAATATGCTATTCATATGCCAGACATAAATAAATGACTCCACCATACAGAAGTGCCAAATGGTAACCCATACATTCATGCAGTAACATATAAACAACTGAAAAATGTAAATCACTTAAAGACTATAAGCAGAAGTAGCCAAGAGATAAAAGTACCATTTATGACTAATCCTACTCACAAACTTCAAGCAAAAACGATTTATCTCTACTTGTTCTAACATCTACTAAGAGTACAAAACTGCAACATCAGTAGCAGACATCAAATGCAAATATTAATAACTCTCGATCCATCCATTCATCAAAACCTCCTTTGAGGGTGCAGAAGTGCATGTTCCGAGGACAAGTTTTTGACAAATCTCTGGACCCTTCTCTAAATGCATGAGAAGGGTTTAAATACTACTAACTAATCAACTTAATTACATAAATTTAGGATACGGTTTTAAATGACCGCCCTTCTGATAAAGCAAAACTATTTCTAAAAATTGAATCTAATTCTAAACTATTTCTGTATTTGCTCCTTAGTGCTGCAAGCACGCAAAATTCGCCTGGGAAGAGTCGGCTAGTCCCCTTCCGCTTTCGTTTGAGCTATGAAAATAGAAATAACAAGCGTTGGCACCTCTTTTTGGTAAACTAGAAGATATTTTCGAGAATCTTCCTCTGGCTAGGTGTATTTACTGCGTGTATTCTTGGTAATGACCCAACTTTCCCTTAAACTGATTTTGCTTTTGCTATTTCGGTTTCCGACCTTGCGGATGACTGAAAAAGTTAGGGACTTAACTCTGAATAATTTTCTGCATTGAAAACTGCCTACGTTCTTCATTCCGGGCTTTTCTGGTGCGTAAGCTTCAGGGTTTTTTGTAAACATGCTGCTTTTGTGCGTCTTTGACTCTGAGCCTTAGGTGGCCTATTGACATCAGCATCTTTTGAGTGATACTCTGGAATCTATGGTCTTGTCGCATGCGGCATCCGTCTCTGAAGGGATTTCTTCTCTGTTCTCTGAGCATTGACGCTTTCCCCTTTTCCTTAGATGTCTCCTGCACATTGCTTCATGTTATTTTCTGTCTTACAGTTTATGCAAAGGAAAAGAGTAATGGTAATAAAGATTGACATGAAAGCTTTAGGCTCTTATCAATGCATAATCATGATATCTATAGCGAACTGACTCTTCGAAAAACACGAGACTGTCCTTCCTGAATATTTTGGCATACAATTATTAATTTCTTTTAAGGCGCACGCCCAATTTTGGTTAACGGACAACTTTTCATTGAATACTGCGTCGAGGAAAATTTGCGATGGGCGATTTTTGCGACTCGCATCGCAGCATCGCAGATTGCATCGTCAAGATGTGTCACGCAGAAAATCATGATCGCGAATTTTCGCAAATCGTATTTATCGTAGATCGCATTCATCGCAGATCGCAGCATCCAGATTTAGTCGTTCAGTCATTGTGTGCTACTTATGCGATGTTGCGATATGCGACGTCGCATATCAGCCGTCAGAGATTTCTTAAGTTTTTTCATTTAAGAGCGCTTCATAATGAATGCGATGCGATGAATTTCGCGTCGCTTCTTCGTAGTTTACTATGCTCATAAGAAAAACGTTTCATTTTTTTGTTGCGATAAAATTTTAAGGAGTTAAATACAAAAACAAAAACAAAAAAAATTATCAAATGTTTATTTGGATTTTTTATTAAGGGTCCCCATTTGCTTGGTGTTATTGCTAATATCAAACAAAGAGGGGGGTTGTTGGTGGCCACAACACCCCCCCACCCACCTTAGTAGTGATCTAGTTTCCAAGAAATAAAGCATGAAATTGTGAAATTGTGAAAGCATGATCTAGTTCCCAGAGTAGAAGAAAAACAAGTGAATAGGTTGATATTTGAAAGATCAATTCTAATTTATCCATGGAAAAGGAAGAAATTCTACTAAAATATCTATTAAATAAGTTAACATATAAAAACCTAGACCAAATCCTCGTGGAGATGATTATGAAATCTAATAGATTTTGTGACAATATATCTACCCAACTGAATCCCTTATATTGACTTATGATTCCATATACTATGGGAATCCATTCTAGCTTAAAATGTTGTGGATCTAATTCTCCATGAAGTTTAGCTAACATTTTAGCCACAAATATGTGACAATTATTAAATTCCCAAATGGATAACATTTTTTTTTGTTTGGTCTTAAAGGTCACAAAATCATTTATCCATTCTTTTATGCATCTGACTAAATCATTATTTTGTTCATTCAAAAAATTTTGCTTGATGTTCATCATCTACTCCTTATCAAGATAAATTTTAGAAGGACCCAATTTGTACATTGATTGTAAAACTTCAAGCCTCCATGAAATTATAACTTTGTTGGAGTTATTTATTATTGGACATGTTTTAACATGGACATGAGGTGATCCAACTTACCATATCATAATAGAGAAACATAGCTATTTTTGTTACAACCTTATGCAACTCTATTTTCTTTATGTATTCTGTAATCTTCTTTTGAGTCACTTCCTCCTGGATTTAACTAGCCATCATTTTCAATAACTCATACATTCCGTCCCATGACACAGTTCTTGTAAATTAAGTCTTGTACATATTATCTTGTAATAAAAATGAATTAAGGTTCTTTTCTTGAGATGGCTCATCTTTTGGTTATGTCACTTTTAACTTGGCTTCAACAATGTGGATAACTAGCTTAATTGCTTTTGATTTTCCTTTCTGACAAAGACAATAAATACTTTATATATATATTATATATATATATATATATATATATAATATAATTTAGCTTCAAAATTAATTAGATTTGATAAGCTCTATCAAATAGAGTTATTTTGAAAATTCTAACTATTTTCAGTTGTTGGCGAGTAATGTGTCAAATTCACTAAGAAACAAACTTTAATTAACAAAAGGAAATTTTGTGAGGCTTTCAATAACATAAACAAATATTTTTGGTGCATGAAGAACCATTAATGCCTGCATTTATTTTATATCTAAATGTCTTTTCAGAACGTAGATATAGAAATCTAGGCATCCAGAGACTTGAAATGTTAAGCATTTGTCATCTTTTTAATTGGGTCGAATATTAGATATATTATTCACAAACAAAAAAAATAAAACGAATAAAAGAAAATTGTAAAAGTTTATTATTTATTATAAAAATTCTAGAAATATATAAATTCGGGTATCTGGATATGTAAGGAACACTTACATATTTCATGGTACCATATATGATATTTTATTTTAAAATGACAAGTTTCAATTAAAACTAATAATGCGGAAAAATGCAATTTTTTTTAATTAATTAGTATTTGGAAATATGGGGTGGGAACAATGCAAAACACTGGATTTTCCTCAGATTTCAGACATATACCAAAAAAAAATTAAATATATAATTTAATTAATATATATTTGGGAATATAGTGGATACCTTGATATCCGTATATCTAGATGAAAGGATATCCAAGAATTTGAGAATCTGGTTTTTTATTTCAAAAGTATCTCAAAAGAAATCTGGATTTAGATTTTTAAAATTTTGTTTTCTCCATCTTTCTTCCATTTAACATTGTTTTCTTGCTGGTGAACATCCATAGCCCTGAAAAAGGTGTCTTAGTATCATACAAAAATTGATCTGGTATTAGCAAGCATTCATATCTGATGAGTGCCTTAGTATCATACAAAAATTGATCCCGTGCTAGCAAGCATCCATATCTGATGAGTTTCCTTATACTTCCCACATTTTTTTTCTTTTTAAAAGAAATGCTTTCAATTTCTTACTTATTTGATATCCTTTGAATTTCTATATCTATATTGCTTTTGCAATTTTTTGGATACTAAGAAGCAAGGTGACACGAGAGTTATTTTGATTAACGAATGTTTTGGTATATTAATGATTTTAACCTATTGGTTTAATTATTATTCACAATTGATGACTAAGGTGGTTTAATTATTATTCACAATTGATGACTAAGGTCTTTTATTTTATAGGGAATTGGAAGGAGCTCTTATAAAAGTAAAGAATAAGTATTTTCCCAGACTAATTAAAACTATTACTAAAAAAAAATAATAGCAAGTAGGGAAGGTTCGTACAACTAAGAATTGCGCTTTTACAATAATATGATTTATTTAGATTGAATAGTTTTATGATAAAAAGACATTTCTCCAATAGTGTAATTCTACAATCAAGTAATAAAAATCAATATATACAAGTAAAACAAAAATTAAAAAGACAACAATTTACAAAAGTAAGATAAAAAAAATTAAGGAAACCAACTTCCCTAATTAAATGATGAAAATGATAAATGATTTCACAAAATTTTTAAGAAAATATTTCTTCAAAATATGTCCATTCACGAGGAGGTTTTCAATCTCTCCCTCTAATTATTGAAGAATATAAATTTAAGGGCCCAATTTGCAAAAATTTGAAAACATCCTAGCTACTGGTGTTTGAATTTGGAATGTATTCATTTCTCCTTATGGTTTTTATCCCATTTCAAAACGAAATATCCAATAGAAAAATCTTTGTCTTTAACTGAATGTTTTTCAAACCAACACTTGATTATCTATTAATGTTCATGAAATTTAGCTTTGTTTTTTTTTCTTCCTCTAATTTTAATAAGTGTAAATTCTAATGTCCATGTCTTTGACTGAATTTCTATTAACATAGCTAATTGCATGGAAGGGAGAAAAAAATTGGGGGAAGAATAGCCTCCTTTTCCTAAACAAGAAATTATGGTGAATTTAGCTCATAATGCATTAGTGACTTGCTTATGCCAATTTATTTGGTGATCTTGCACAATTCCTTAAGAATATGTTGTAGCGGCTACAATCACCCTCCAAAATTTTGCCTATGCTTCGTTTTGGAGCCTCTCTCCTAAAATCACAACAACTCATCTTACGCTAATCCAAGTAGTTGTGCTTTAATTGAGTTTTATCTTCTGCTTAAGGTTGTCTTTTCCAACTTGCTTTTTTGTCTAACCCACAAGCTGATCTCTCGACTTGGTTTCAACCTCGTTCCAAGCCTGCCTTAGTGAACTGCACAATCCTCGAAGACAACCAGCCTTCAGTCCAGGAATTGCGCAGTCCAAGCCCGCAGTGAGCCTTCGGCTCCAAAACTGCGCAGAGAAACTGACAACTTTCCTTCAGCTAGGGAAACTACACAAAGTAGAGAGGCAACCTGAGCCACTCAACCCAGGAATTGTGCATAAAATTTCCCTTAACAACTACCCGATGCATGAGCTAGTGAGTTGTCCAATTTCCTCAGAAACTACACAATCTCTCCATGCATGCATGGAATCTTTTTCCTGAAAAAGGAAAAAGAAGAAAACAAAAAAGCATCCCTAAAAAATATGGATCTATTTTTAGCAATCAAAATTACACTTGAGTTATTTTTGGAAACTGCCGCCAAGTGTCACTTTTCCCTAGATTTTTGGCCTACGTGTCATAAACCCTAAATCAACCAAATTTATTTAATGGACATAGCCAGAGCTCATTTTCACATTTGATCTTGGAGCTCTGGCATTCCCAAGGAGATCTAGGAAACTTCGGCATAGTCGTCGCAGCTTTACTGGGTATGTCTTGTTTTTTCTAGCCTTTTGTTGCTTTTATGTTGCTTTTATTTGCTTGGCTTGTGAGAGTGTTGTTTTACCCATTTTATTGAATGACCACTAGCGTTTTGATTTGTTTTAGATTTTAGAAGTGTTGTTTTAATTTTTTTTCATTGCCTTTCCCAAGTGTCGCATGCATAACCTAGTTTTTGCACTAACGGTCGTCGTTGCGGCGACTCTCTCCATATGCTTCATTCTTCTTCAATTTGATTGATTCCTGCACTCGTTTTATTTGCATTCATCGTTATTCACTCAGATATGCACCCACCTCCACTTATACTTTCAGATCTGCTCATTTTCATGTTGCCATTGGGCAGATTTAGGCTTGCTTGGCCCAGATCTAGCTCTACCCAGGTATGCACTGTGCATTTATGGATCTCAAGGCTCTGCCCTAACTCCAGGAATTGCACAAAGGTTGCCAAAGCCTGGCTCCAATTTCACATTGCGCAGTTCCAAGAGCCAGTCTTGAGCCTTGGTCACTGGGATTGCGTAATGCATAGTCCCAACTAGCCTAAGCTTAACTAAATTGTGCATTACGTAGTTCCAATCAACAACACCTCCCCACTGGCAGTTGGGACTTTGCAATGCGCAGAACCAGTTGGTAGTCAGTCACCTCTAAGAGATAGTATTGCACCATTCTTCCCAGCAATTGCCCAGTTTGTTGTTTGATCTGTTCTTGAAGTGCTTTTGGTTTCATGCTAATATTTGCATGCCATGAGTCTCCTCTATGTCTCCACATACAACAATTGTCGAGAAACTCTCTAAAACTTACAGGTAACATGGCTTCCAAGAGAGGTGCATCAAAGGATATTGTTGAAATTAGCATTGAGGATGCAGTTGAGGAGGTGTCAGTGAGTTTACCAATTTATGCAAACACTCAGTTGTTCATTAAGAAGGGCATGAATATAACATGGCAGGAAATCAAGGATATCTTTATAAGAGACTTCAAGGAAGATCTAGAAGATCGACAACTGTATGTCAATATCCACCAGTCAGACTTACATAAGGTTGAATGCAAGAGCCCTCCATTCCCATGTCTAGACATAATCCATTGGATTGTCTCACACATAGATCTCGAGACTATGACATTGAGAAATGCCATTGGAACACAACTTTCTACCTTCAGGATAGAGAATTATCATCAGATGTATCACTTACCTCAGCCAGTGAATTGCATGGATGAACTTTTATATGCCACCCACAGCTATGTAATCATTAGGGATATTATAAAGTGTTGGGTGAAGGAGCCATCAAAGTTCAAATCCACACCCAATCATGTTTACAAGACAAAGTCACTCAGAAAGGCCTACCAGTTCTTGATCATCTTTGCATGCAGATTGTACGGCCAGGAGAGCATGGAGACCTTTCCGCAGAATTGGGTTGTTGTGTTAGACCAGATGGTGAATGATGGAAAACCATTTAACTGGTCGGATCTATTTGCTCATCAGTTGAAAGTCCATGTGACTAACGCTTGGAATCTGCCCAAGGATTAGCAAGCGAGATTCTACATGTCTACATATTTACTTGATGCAATATGTGCTCAACATCAGTTTCCTGACATGGGTTAGATGTGGACACCACAAGAGAATGACATTAATATTTATTACAAGTTGCTTTCCGAGTGCAATTACCGAGGATTTATGGAAATTCTAGCTAACCATTTGATTACCTTAGTGTAGAAGTTGATCTTTGAGCAAGATCCACCTTGCATGTCCCAAGAAGTGATAGAGGAATTACTTAACATTGCATATTGGTATGCCTCACCCAATGGCACCTCATCAAGATGTTTGGCAGAGAGAAGCCTTCAAATATTATACCAAGGTTTTCCACGGACAAGTCGATCATGCAAGAGGTCGCATATCACATCTCCATAGGGTTATCAACAGGACTGCATAAGAGGAAGGAGGTACCATGGCCTACTCTTCCTTTGCAGATTGGATTATACAAGATTAAGAGCTTGAAATATGTGGATGTTGAAGCCAAGGAGATAACAGAGTATGAGTTCGGCACCAGAGATTACAATCTGTATGATCCCCATGAGATTTGCAAGAACCATTGTGCAAGGGTGTATTATCCATGTATCCACGGGGCATGTCATTGGGCAGAGGAGGACCATTGGAGGTATTGTTTCAACCACTCCAAGCTCAATGAACAAGTTAGCATAGCCACAAAATGTAAAGCTGCTCTGCAACAACACCACAGGAAGTAACAACAACAACAACAATAAGAAACAAATCGACACAAGACAAGGGTAAGAGGAAGATTGGCAAGAACCCAAAGGCTGAGTAAAGTTACAAGTTCAGAGAAGATCCTCTCATTGAGAAAGAAGCTTTGGCGGTGGAGGTAAAGAGGACGAAGGAAGAGAGAGAAACAAAGGTTGGAGGAAACAAAAGGGAAGTTGCAGGAAAAAAAGAAGAAGTTGAAAGAGGAACATGAGCTAAGAAGGAGATAGATGGAAGAGAAGCAGAAATAGAAACAGGAGGAAGGGAAAGGCACGATCATAGAGAAAATTGCGCCCATACAGGTTGAGGAGTCAGAAAACTAGCAGATGAAGAAGAGGGTGAGCAGATGTAGGATTGGGAGCTTGCTCTGTAGATTAAGAAAATGGTTGAAGCAATGAGCATGGAGTTGGGACAGGAGCCATAGGACCAAGATATTGATCTCATGTTGAGTGAATTTTAGGTTTTCCCTCCGTCTCCACCACCTCTAGTATCAGAACCAGTCTTGAGCGGGCAAGGAGAGGATGTTCTCCTTGATAACGATTTGATGATTAATGTGTATAATCTGTCATTTGATGAGTTGCAATAAAGGATTGTACAAGTGTGGAGAAAGTATTTCCCAAATGATCATGCGTCACCTACATTTATGAAGGAAAGGGTGATAGTGCCAGATGTCAGGAAGCATTCAATTGCCATGGCCAATGCCACTATGGCTTATGTAGGAGCCACAAGCTCAAATGTCAAGTTCTTATTAGTAGAGAATGGACAGATGGCTAAGAACTTGTAAGAAGCTAGGCAAAAAGCAAAAAAATTTGCAAGATCTGCAATGGAAGAAATGAGGAAGGCAATACTTGCTGAAGTATTAGCTCTTAAGGCCACCATGCAGAAACTCTATGACGGATTTGTCACCATGAATACGGCGGCTGTCCATCTATTTGGTTTTTAGTGGTGGAGTAGAAAGATTGTGCCAGAATAGACAATGAGATACAAAGGAGTCTCGCTTCACTTTCCCAAGATGATGAAGCCACTAGCAAAGCTAGGCAAAGAAAAGATCTAAATACATATACATAACTATGAGTAGCTTGCCCCATTCATTAGTAACATACAACGTTCATATGCACTGTTGTTAAAGATTTTGGATGTGATGGTGAGGATGCATAAGATCCCATCAATCGGTTCCCTCACCGAAGCTAGGGAGAAGAACCAATTCAAACTAGAGATCGACAGGTACATGGAGTAGCTCAGGTGAGAGGCCACCAATGATGACTTGGGAATGAGCGCAAAAAACATGTATAAGTACATCGGTGGTCCTACCGTAGTCAATACCATGTTGTGCATGCTTCAGGATGAGTTGGACAAAGGTTCCCAGATCATATACCCATAAGTTATGGAGGAAAGAGTACACTACCAGAAAGACACTATCAAATAGTATGGGGACACAATAGCACAATATCAAGCTTGGTACCAGTACATCACCGAGAGAGACCAAGTGGATGTTTCCAATTTAGTCTTCCCCCAGACTTCTAAGTCATAGTGTTGTGTCTTTTCTGGCTGTCTCTGGCCTATTTTTTCTCACATGGGTACATGTGGAAATTGTATATTATTTATAAATATATTGTAAGTGAAATTCCAAGTGTCATTAGTGGAATGTGAACAGTCACTGTGTAATGTAATGAGTTATCTGTAAAGAAGTTGAAGAGTCATGAGAGTAGTCAAAGAGTCAAAGGGGAATGTTAAGGATCACCCCACCCTTTGTTATAAATAGAACCTCATAACTCATAGAACAAGATTTTGGTTAGGCTTAGGCTTAGAAAAGCCTTGAGAGTATTGTGACGAGCCTTGGCTTCTCCACAACATAGAGCAAGCACAATTCTTTGGAGGAGTAGGTGTTCATGACTGTAATGTTCCACTATTGGGGCTAGTGGTTGTCAATGGTGTATGTATGGATGAAACTTTCACTTTATAATAATGTAACTGAGCCATCAAATTTTCATGCATATGTTGTTATTGTAGTTGGATTATTCTAGTTTCTTTAGCAAAGCATGTTGTTTAACTTACACATTTTCTTATAAACTATTTTGTATGCAATTGTATGAATCTTGTTGAAGGCGTGTTTTTGGATTAACCCTTCACTTTGTTTTTGTGGACTATTCTACTCGTGTGTTTTTTTTCAAGTTGCATACTATTACAGGCTTCTAAGGGACACACTTCCTTTTCCCCTATGTGTGTTAGAATCCCCATGCATCTCACTTGACTCGCTGCAAGGTCATACACTTTCTTTCGACCAAATTCATCATACTTATCTCTGCACACTATCGCGGTCAAGGCACTACATTACCACCCACTATTGGGACTCTTACTCCAAACGGTTTGAGGTGTAGTTGGGACTTCTTACTGGGGAAATCCGCTTTAATGTTGGCGGGTCCAACAGCGTCAACAAAATACAAATAAGTTTTATATTGGTTTACTCAGCTAATCCATTCCCCGGGGATAGTAATTAGCATAATATTTTAGAATGATACCCTTATCCATACAATATTTAATTAATTTCAAAGATAAAATATAGGATACATTGTCAAAAAAAAAAGGATGAAGGAACTCTGAAACTAGAAATTATATTTTGTTCAAGGAAAGAGATCACCTTGTCATCGTCGATTTTTGTGAGTGGAATAATTTTTTTTCCATCTTTTAAAATAATTTGTAGCAGTCAAAATATATTTATGAAGCTATGAGGAATTAAGATTAATTTCACCAATTACATCCAAAACGCATTGCTCAAAAGGAACACCTACTTCTATAGGTTGTAAAGGAAGAGAAGGTATTTTCTCTCCTCCTAAAGCTATTTGAGAAATTTTACATTTTCTTGTGTAAGAGTATGAATCTTTAAACAAAATATAATAATAGTAACCCACACAAAGGATTTTGTGTATAATGGTTTCTCCACCGAAACGTCCTCCAGTTGGTTCATCATGTATTTGAGTTAGGACCTTCTCTACATCATATTTATAAAAAAATATTAGTAATACATTGTCATAATTTCTTATAAACAACACTCCGTAAATTAATTGATGTTTAGCACAATTTAATCTAATATCTCTTCTTTGTTTAGGTGCTAAATATTTAGGTGCAATTTCATTTAGTAGAAAATATTTAATTTCATAGTACCATGTACTAGTTGGCACAAGAATGTAAATAATTTCTTTCTAACTTACCTCAAATTCATTATTCCAACCTTCTTCATGATCATTTAGTAATCCTTCATATTTTGTAGATATTTTGCATATACCTCGTTTTCTTGTGATTTTTGATGGCTTAAGTGTAGTCATCCAATTGGCTCACTTTTCTCCTAAATCCTTCTACATAAGAAGTTTGTGGATAGCTGGACAACGAAGAATTACTTTGGTAAGGGATTTAAATGAAAAGGACATAAGTTTGTGTCAACTTTAAAAGAAACATATGCTTGCTTTTCCTTTCCAGGATAATTTAGCTCTACTCCTTGGAATCTAGAACTCATGTAAGATATTAATATTTCTACGTCTTCTAGATTTTTTTGAATCAAAGCAATTGCATAAGACAAATTAGAGGAAAATGTATATATTATAAATTCTCTTTCAAAATTTGGACAAATTAAAGAGGGATCATTAGAAATTGCTTCCTTTATTGTTTTGAATGATTCTTTCTCCTCATTTCCCATTTAGATATATGATCTTTTTTAATCATATCCTACATTTATCTCATAAGCTTGTTAAATACTGGCACAAATCTTCTTGCAAAATTAATATTCCCTAAGAATTATTGTGTTGGCTTCTTATTGTGAGGATGAGGTATTTGTAGAATAGATTTAATTCTTTCTAGATCAATCAATATCTCCACTTTTGATACTACAAATCCTAAGAGTTTTCCTTTTGTTACAACTAAAATTGTTTCCTTAGGATTTAGAGATATGTCATTTTTTTGCATCTATCAAAATTATCTCCTAAGTGTTCAACATGGTCTTCTATCTTTTTTTTATTATATTGTGATATCATTAAGATATGACCATGGAATTATTTATCAAACCTTTAAAAGCAATATTCATTGCTTATTGAAAAGTTGGCAGCTTCTACGTTTATCAACCAAAAGGAATATTTTGATAGGTTAATGTTCCCCATTTGTTTCTACATGTAGTTTTGATATGGTCTACTGGTGAAACCAAAAATTGATTATAATTAGGGAACCACCTAATAAGGAAAACAATTATGAACCAACAACAAAGTGTAAGATTTGTTCCTATTGTGGTCACAACATCCCCCCCCCCCCCCTTAAATTTCTCAATTTAAGGAGTCCCTCATATGAATCTTGATGATGTTATGTTAGCCTTGGTTGCTTTGTTTCAATGTTTTTGTCTTATTTGGGTTTACTTATTGCTCCATTGCTTTAATTCCCCTTATAACTCTCCAAATATGTGAAACTCACCTCTTCTAACTTATGCCTTTCATGGTTCCTACTTTGTGTTCATGACAATACCCTCCTAATGGTCACAAGAAGGCGATGTGGCACCTTTGATTACAATACCACCTCACATTTTTGTGTTTGGTTTACTTATTGGCGTCTCCTCCACATTACTTCGCATTCCACATAGGGCCATGCATGGTTTGGCACTCCCATACATTTCATTCAAGTAAGGGAAAATCATTAATTAAATATTGTAAATATTATAAAATAACATTGTAATATATGTGTGTGTGCATGTGTGGAATGTAAAAGGATAGGTTCAATTTCCTAAGAGCATGAGGTCTTTTAGAATAGAGTGTGCATAAGAAAGAAGTGCAACTTAAACCCTTTAAAGCATGATTTGGGCACATATGTAAAAATACTAAGGTTTTGTTTATTTTGTAAGTGAAGCTTCAGTTGCAAAGAGTATAAAACCTTAAGATCGCCTAAATTTGCATGCACAAAGGTCAAATTGCAATGATCTGAGTTTTTGAGCATGTTGTGACCCCGAGCAAAGATTGTGACCATTACAATCTGTTGTCTTAGTTCAATCTTCAAAGAATGTGAAACAAAGTGGTAGATTGCATTGTGAAAACAACGATGATGACTGTGTATTGGTTGTAGCAACTTCCTAAAGGATATTTTTATTATTTATGTATTGTTGCACTTGTGATAATAAATTATGCAGGTAATGAATTTTTATGAGTGAAGGAAGGGTTGAAACATAACCTTCATCTTGTATAATTTGTTTAGGAAACTCAAAGGAGTGGCAGAGGAGATTTCTCCACATATTTTAATTATTTGATGTATGTTGCTACTTATGTTAAGGTGGAGATAAAATAGTATTTTCCTAGTGAATATTTCTTGAGATTGTATTTTCAGAGGTTGAGGCCTCAAGCCAGTGGGGGCCTGCTAAATTATTGAAGAAGTGGTTGCTTCTAGCTGATGAAGTCTATAAAATCCATGTATAGGGGTGGTTTCTCCTAGCCAGTGGGTGCTAGCATATTAATGTAAAAGAAAAGAATGTAAGAATAATAATAAAAGAGAGAGAAGAAAACAATACGATGGTTTTTCTCCCCTTGAGGGATTCCACATTAAATATTTGTGTTATTTTGATTTGATGATTGTGATTTTAATGTTGTATATCTTGATTAGTTGTGTCATATTTTAAAAGGTTTAACATTGTTAAATTACCTTCAATATTGATTCAACCCCTCTCTTTGTATTAATTGATCCCAATAAAAAACACTACTTCCATGTTTTAAGATGGAACAATTTGATAGTTTATGAACTAACCAACCATAGAGCTACTCTCCCGAAGGGAGAATTAGTCTTCTAAGGGCAGACCCCAAGGGCCCCTCTTCCCTAATGAAAATCATGAATCATATAGGGTTCAACTTTATTGATACTAGTGAGCTTAACAAGGAGTCCACCCCCCCAAGTGCCTCATAGCTCAACACGAGTCAACCATGTGGTATATTATACTTTAGTCATCTCATAGATCCTCAATATTTTAGCCCAAGCATAACATGTAGAACAAGGGTAAGGGAGATCAATGTGTTTACAATTCCAGTTGCCCATTCATGATGGATAATTACCTCTAATCATTGCACCAGCCTCCGAATAAGATGATTTGGAGGAATGATCTACAAAAATGGACTAATACTCCTCAAGAGAGAACTCCCCCTAATATGATTTTAGAAACAACAAAATGTACTAATGTCATTGATTCCTATAGGTGGCCAACAAAATTCGCAGGAAACACACATCAGCAAGGTTTTCTTTATAAAGATCCCACTTGGGATTTCCTTCACCCATGCTTTGTTACCTTGATGTTGCACCTCCTTTGGAGCGCTTGTTTCAAAGGTTCCTCTCTTGTTCCCTTCATCCTCTCCTTTTATCTCTTGGTGCTCTAGTCTCTATCATCTCTGAAGTTCACCTGCACTTTGTGGAGATTATCAATGGTTATCTTCTCCCTTTGGTTTGACGTGGCCCTTTGCATATCCTTTGTTGTCCTTCTAGGTGGTTTGGAACCTGATTCTATGGATTCCTTTCTCATCTCTATGTTTTCCTTGGGAGATCTGCTTTTGATCCCTTAAGTGGCTAGCTTCTCTTCCCCCTCCTCAAAACCTCTTAGAATACAAATTTGCAATGGTATCTCGAAAATATGGTTGTTGTTTATTGGCTTGATGGTTATAGTTTTTATGACTAATGGAGGAGAAATGCTTATGCTACCCACACTAATACTCAAAAATCATGGTCATAGGGTTGAGTTAACTTTTAGCATCAATATCAGTGTATACTCTCATTGTTTGTAGGTGATTATAGTAACTCATAAGATGAATGCTCAATTCAAGATCATTGTCCCAACCCAACTCTTCAAGATACATACCGCTATTTGGAAGGATTCATTCTCTATCAATTATGCTCCTACAGGGTGATGTTAAAAGTCAAATTATGGCCTTTCCCTTCGGATGAATTCCATACACAAATGGAGATTAATCATTAGGTGATATGAAGCTAGAATAAGTTCCAATGATCAGCATTTATATAATCAAACATTGCTAGTTTCATGAAATGCAAATTTTGTTCCATAATTGATCGTTTTTGGCATGTATACAAGCATTATAAGGAGATTAGTAAATCTGAAGATTTAAATATAATGTATGTAGAAAAAAAAAATTGGGTCTAGGAAAAAATTACATCTTTGAGACCACTCTCACTAAATAAGTTTGTTATGTAACTCACCCGAGCCTTATGCTCATGTTCCTTTTAATACAAAATATTTGATTGTTATTGTTAAAAAAATACATCTGTTGTATATGAGATAAGGGATAAGATATGGGGTATAACATCTTCACTTCATGATTTGACTACTAAAATTTATAAAAGTATATATACTTTGTCCCTTATTTTTAATTATTAAATTCACTAAAAAAACTTTAAATAAATATTTATTAAAAAAATCATATTATATAGAGGAAAATAATTTACCCAATAAACTTAATTTATTATTATTTTAAAAAATAATCAAATATAACTTTAATCAGCGACATTTCTTTTTTTTCAACACGAGCCAACCATGTGGTATATTATACTTTAGTCATCTCATAGATCCTCAATCTTTTAGCCCAAGCATAACATGTAGAACAAGGGTAAGGGAGATCAATGTGTGTACAATTCCACTTGCCCATTCATGATGGATAATTACCTCTAGTCACTACACTAGCCTCTGAATAAGATGATTTGGAGGAATAACCTATAAAAATGGACTAATACTCCTCAAGAGAGAACTCCCCCTAATATTATTTTAGAAACAAAAAAAACTTACTAATGCCATTGATTCCTATAGGTGGCCAATGAAGTTCGCAGGTTACACACATCAGCAAGGTCTTCTCTATAAAGATCCCACTTGGGATTTCCTTCGCCCATGCTTTGTTACCTTGATGTTGCACCTCCTTTGGAGCTCTTGTTTCAAAGGTTCCTCTCTTGTTCCCTTCACCCTCTCCTTTTATCTCTTGGTTCTCTAGTCTCTATCCTCTCTTAAGTTCGCCTGCACTTTGTGGAGACTATCAATGGTTATCTTCTCCCTTTAGTTTGACGTGGCCCTTTGCATATCCTTTGTTGTCCTTCTAGGTGGTTTGGAACCTGATTCTATGGATTCCTTTCTCATCTCTCTGTGTTCCTTGGGAGCTCTGCTTTTGGTCTCTCAAGTGGATAGCTTCTCTTCCCCCTCCTCAAAGCCTCTTCGAATACAAAATTGCAATGGTCATCTCAAAAATATGGTTGTTGTTTATTGGCTTGATGGTTATATTTTTTATGATTAATGGAGGAGCAGTGCTCATGCTACCCACACTAATACTTTTAAATCATGTTCATAGGGTTGAGTTAACTTTTAGCATCAATATTAGTGTATACACTCATTGTTTGTAGGTGATTATAGTAACTCATAAGATGAATGCTCAGTTTAAGATCATTCTCCCAACCCAACTCTTCACGATACATACCCCTATTTGGAAGGATTTATTCTCTATCAATTATGCTCCTACAGTGTGATGTTAAAAGTCAAATTATGGCCTTTCCCTTTGGAAGAATTCCATACATAATCGGAGATTAATCACTAGGTGATATGAAGCTAGAATAAGTTCCAATGTTCAACATTTATATAATCAAACACTGCTAGCTTCATGAAATGCAAATTCCGTTCCCTAATTGATCGTTTTTGGCATGTATACAAGTGTTATAAGGAGATTAGTAAATCTGAAGGTTTAAATATAATGTATGTAGAAAATAAAAATTGGGTCTAGGAAAAAATTACATCTTTGAGACCACTCTCACTAAATAAGTTTGTTATGTAACTCACATGAGCCTTATGCTCATGCTCCTTTTAATAAAAATATTTTATTATTATTGTTAAAAAAATACATTTGTTGTATATGAGAGAAGGGATAAGATACGAAGTATAACATCTTCGCTTAATGATTTGACTACTAAAATTTATAAAAGTATATATACTCTGTCCCTTATTTTTAATTATTAAATTCACTAAAAAAGACTTTAAATAAACATTTATTAAAAAAATCATATTATATAAAGAAAAATAATTTACCCAATAAACTTAATTTATTATTATTATAAAAAAAAAATCAAATATAACTTTAATCAACAACATTATTTGTTTTTTCAAATATTTTTTTCACTAATTTATAAATTTAAAACTTAAAACTAAATCCAAATTATTCATATCATTAAACCACAACAAAATAAATTAAATTGTTAAAACTGATTTTTTTTTTTTCACAAAGACAACCTTTTATTCTCAGATGTTCTATTAGTAAGTGGTATACAGTACAACTATAAGTATAAATGGATATTCATCAACCTTAAATTAAATTTGAATATTGTTGTCTATAATTATGTGGTAAGTTAATTTTAAAAAATGATAAAAATTGAAAAGAAAAAAAAGTTCACATAAGACTAAAATTGTTAAAGGTTTAAACGATATTAGAGAATGCTTTCCATTAACATTTAGGGTTCATAATAAATGTATAATAAGTTATGATGAATTATGTAGACCAAATCATGTGCATGACCAAGTCAAGCTATTAAATTCATTCCACTATACTTTGGAGACCTAATCAAGGCAATTAAATGTGACCGATTCCAATGCTTCGAATCAGGCCAATATATTGGATAGAATGATAAGTAAATTCCCAATCATTACAATATTTTGGATGTTTAAATTTATTACTGGTTTTATTTTTTTAATAGAAGACATAGACTTTAATAATATTTTTGACCACCTTTCCCAATTCCAAACAAATTTGATTTCTAATCTTTTCTCAAAATAAATAATCAACCTCTCCCCACTCTTACCACCCACACACACAACAAATAGTATACCCCATAAAAGCTTATATTATAGTTTTTTTCAAAAATTTAAATCATGGACCAAGAAAATCTAAATTCTAAAACTTCCTTTGAATAAACTTAAATTTATATAACTTCTCAATTATATATATATATATATATATTATATATATATATATATTTTTATAAAACTTTTCATTTGCTAATTAGTGTTAGGGACCACTGACCCTTTAACATTTTTTATAATGGAATTATTTAAATGTCTTCTTATGGTCCATTTCATTATGGTACTTTATATTCTTAAAAGTACTTGAAGTACGCACCCGTATTCCATATTAATGTTTTCATAAAAAGTAATTTAGTGGATTTTTAACTTCGTCTATGGCTTTTGGAATACGAAGAGTACAATAGTAAAAAGTAATAAAATATTTATCATTACATTACTTGATGATTTAAGTCTATGTTTACATATAATATTAAATTAGGTAAAAAATATTAAAATTTATAATAAAAAATTATCATAAAAAAATTAGAAATATTGATTTAATGATTTAAAATATGTGTTAAAAAATCATATTTAAACTTAAAATAAAATAGAATATATACATTTTAATAAATTATGATTTTTAATAATCAATTTTTCTCTCAATGAGGATGTGAGCCGGGCAAAATAGTACCATGGGATCCGGGTTGCTGTAATGGCAAGTAAGGTCATAAAGAGGGGTGGCATGGTCATTTCCACATATGTAAATACATGCATCGTACACTGGGTGGCAATAATGCTCAACAAGGGATGTAGGCAATGAGGTTAATGCATGTCGAGGTGGTCGACATTGCTATCATAGGCAGTTGGAAAGATCAGAACAAAGATCCTCGGGATGCTAAGCAGGGCACGAGGGAGATGGTTGTGGATATAGTGAGGGGAGTGCCTCAACTTTTCTTCCTGGACCGTCTCTGTGCATTCTGGTCGCTCTGCTTCCGCTTTCGAGGGAATGTCTTGAATGGTTCTATAATTTATATTATGTATATGGTTATATGCTTTAGTAACAAGGGTAATTTGAATGTCAATTGTGATATCTTAGTTGGGTTATGGAGTTGGTTGGGTTTTATGGTTGGTTGTGGGTCTTCTTCCACCTCTATCTCCCTCCATTTTGGAGGTTGGTCGAGCCACCCTCATTTCCATGTCGCCATTGTCGGCACTATCTTGGGCATTTTATGTTTCAGTAGGAATTGGGGCTTGGGGAATCCTTGGAGCTTGAAAGTCTCCAATCACAATTAGTTCGGGTGGGGTAGTCTGTTAGGCCCCTATACTACTAGTGTAACCCCTTATTGTTATTAGTACAACCCACTTATTATATTGATGTACCCATGTAGTGCCCATATTGTTACTATTGTGCCCCATAGAAGCCCACTATTGTTATTATTGTGCCCTTACATTATTATTGTTATGTCGGCTCTGATTATGTTATGACCCTTTAGACTCCTATATATAGAAAGGAGGTCTTTTCATTTGTATCATCCAAGAATTGTTCATTTATGTAATGTAAAGGAGGTTGCCCCCTCGAAGAGGCTGAATTCTAAGGCGTTGATCTATCTTTTCTATCTTTTCTTGAGCTGGTTTCATAACAGAACACATCTGATGCTACACAAAAATCCACACTCCCTCTTAGCGAGGAATGTGCTCTAGCAATACTTCTTAGCGGAAGTATCACACTGATCGACGACATCGGTCCTTTGCGTTGCTGATGCTCGACCTGCTGTCCCTCATCCACTGCGCTGTTGCAATTTGTACTTCTAACCATGACACTGCCACTGTCACTGCTACATTTGTATTGTAGCTCCCTCTTAATACGCTGGATCATGCTGCCCATAACACTACCACTGCTAACTGCTACACTGCAACTTAGTTGCTGAGAAGTAAGCAATTGAAAAAAGCCACCCAAAAGCTAACATGCTGGTCAGTCTGGATGCCCCTTGACGTTGAAGCTACCTTTGCTGCTAATCTGTGCTGACTCTTTGATGCTACTGCACTACTGTTGTATCTGCTCTGTGCCTCTTGCACTACTGCAACACTCCACTGCGCTGCTTCAGACTTTGGCACTCTAACTCTACCACTGTTGCTACATCATCCCTCGCACCAACTGACTCCCATGATTCTGCTATGGTCATTAAGGGCCCCCATAGCCGTATGTGATCCAAGATTTTGGGCACTTCAAGAATCCTACCCCCTGTAGCTCTTTCGAACTACAACTCTAAATCTCCCCCACTCCCTCCTGGAGATGTGGCTGCCATCTCTGCCAAATGTCGAATGTCGAACTGGTTCTCTTCTCCCTCTTTTGCTGCTGCCCCAACAAAACTCGGATCTAGATTTCTTTGGCGCTAGAAATCCTCTAAGGAACAAGCTCCCTTTGAATTTCGATTTCCTTCATGGAAATCCTTCTGCGAACCACTGTCGAACCACCCCTCTCTGATCTCTTTTGCTACTGCTCGACACTGGATCTAGATTTCTCGGCAAGAAATCTTCTGAGGAATTGATTCCCTCTACTTTGGTTCTGCCCCACTAGGTACTGTTCTGCACCAACAGAATCAACACCCCACCAATAACTCTAGATGAAATCTGCGTTGCACTTCTAGCCACGACAACTGGGAAAATGAGACTCAATAGTCTCTATGCTGGCCCAACAATCACTGTGGTGCCCTTTGCAGCAACAATGCCATCCAATCAGGCTAACGTAGGCTTTGTGTGAGCCTCCCTTGCTGACTGTGTCGCCCCTCCTCTGCGTTCTCGGCCAGAAACTGTGTTGTCTCACGAGACCACTGTCTTCAGCACATATTTTCCTCTGTCCTTTTGTTGATGGCTTCAGTCCTCCTTGATTTGCAATCACTCTGATACCATGTGAAATTTTTTGAATCGAACAAATCAAAAATCCTATTGCAGTAAACTGATTTGCATTACCTTCTTGTGTTCTTCATTCAACAAGTTATTTCAGAAATATTCAGAAAATATTAATGCAAATACGCTACAACTTACACCAATATATAGATCAAGTACTGAAAATAAACGAGATAACCATGCAAAGGACACTTATTTTTGGACTAAACGTCCTTGGAATAACCCAGTGTATGAAGACCCTTCCTCCTCAACTCAATCCTACTACATGGTTGGTCACCATAAATCCATTGCAACTCCTCCTGGGTCAACCGTCTCTTAAATAGTCCAATGTTTTGCTCAATTAACCTTTCGGCTAGTTCATAAGCAATAGGTGAAACCAACTGTTCCTCCTTCCAAATAGCCAACAACTTACACTGCAACCTCTTGCAAATGGCATCATGGCCTCCCATACACGAGGGCAAAATGGATTGCATGTGTGTTATCACTGTATCAGGATGATGTTTCCTAATGCTGAAGAAGCATTGGAACATCTGCAGGATCAAATCGTCACACTCCAGGTCAAACATGAGGTCATGAGATCTAACCAAGGCCATGGCTTCTAGAATCTCAAGCTTCTTCCCAAAAGTAGGACCCTCACTATTATCCAAATCCTGAAAGGTCTTTACTATCAGACTGAAAACTCTCCTCATTATGCCATCACTGAAAGGAGGTATAGGTGCGGTCAACATTATGATACTGTTGAGATAGGAGGCAACTGGAAGTTTGACTCCTAGACAAGGGTGCTCCAAATACTTGGGCTGTTCTAAGGCAAGCATGGTTGGTTTTAGAGCCAAAATCAAGCTCCTCCCATTTGACTGATCTACCTTGGAAATGAGTGAAGCAAGTTCTTCTAGTTTGAGAAGGGATTTTACTGAAAACCTCACGGATTTTAAATCTGTCCCAAGTGTGAAGAGTTTGTGTCTCATCTCATGTCCTTGCAAATCATTTGGCTGTTCTTGCTGTAGCACATAAAGTATCCCCTTAGAAAGGGATTTGTTGATTTCTGTTGCTAGTTTATAAAGGGAATTTGTGAAGGTTTCAACCACGATAACAAGTACAAGGCGATAATGCGACCATTGTTGTCGCAGTTTGTTGAACCTGATGATAAATTGTTGTAGGTGTATTTTTATCGCTGGTCTCAAATTATACAAACAAAGGTTTTTGCATGTATATATATTTTCGCTGCTGTTGCAATATTAAAATGAAGGCTCTAAGGATATATCAACTTCTACCCATTGCTTGAACATTTATAAACACCAAAAAAAGAAAACAAATTTGTAACCTGGTTGCATATGTTGTAGTGAAACCTCAGCTCAATGTAGGTCTGAAATATTTATATCACCAGTGGTAATTGAATGACCTAGCTCTGGTCCAACACTCCTTGTAGATATGGTGTGCTACTCTGACATGCAAACCCAATATCCTAACAATTCCTTGACATATCCTAGTGTTATATTCTTTTCTCACAACACATCATGCAGGGATCGACAACATAATCCACTCAGTAACAACCCATTACCAGTGGCTCATGCACATAGACAATTTCAACAATATAACTCCCTTCTCGTCTCTTGGGAGCTTAACTCCAGAATGCCAAAAGTTTAGGTCTAGCAGAGTTGATAGGTCTTCTAATAGTGAATATAGCTGAGATGGCCCCACATGAATCTACTCGTACCTCTATAGCACGAAATTATGAACACAGTTGAGACTCGGCCCTTTCAGTGGCCTCGTCCCATTTTCCACAACTTTTGAATGACGAAGATGCTATGAACTGACCAAAAATTATCGCCAAGGACGATCCTGATCCAACTGATGCACTAGGGTCTCCACTTGCTGTCCAACAATTACACTTAGTCCATTAGCAATTTACAACTTTTGCACAGGTAATTGAAGTTGTATATCGGGCCTACACTAGATTAGACTCGATTCGTCCTCCAGCATGCTACTATGAATATTAAGAATGCATCCGATATCCCTCATATGATTTACTGATCTGTAACGCCATGCTCCAGATGTAAACTCACTTGACAACTGGCATCTCTCCACGTTAACCGATCATATATAAATTCCATACTCTTACAGTTGCATTGTTCTGTCATCTGCTGAGCTTTTGCTATGAAATCCCGACCAACTGTTTGCAAAATCTATCCACATCTTCGTGTGACGGCTTCGGTTTAAATCATGCGGCTTCCACATTTTGATAAATGCGTCCACGATTTCGATCTTTCCTTTAGGAAAATGTCTTGGCCTTTGCACCCACAAATTTTCCCACTGGCGGCTTGGAATTCCATTTCACCTTGTCTCGGCCACTAGCAACCCTAACAACGATAATCACAGGCGCCTTGAGATCTATTGCTTGGCTTGTGTGTTAAGTAATGACACCGCCTAACTCTATTGGGACTTGGCACTTGAATTAGTCATTCGCTATACGATGATTCCCCTAGTTCAGCTACCTTGGAATATCGACCCAATAAGCGGGGCTTCTGATCTCAAAGTTCTTGGCCTCCCTTCTGATTCACAACCAACTCAGTTGCGGGTTCCATTGTGATAGCTATATCTGGATGAGAAAATTAGGAACCGCGCCCATAGCCATTTCAATGAACTGGAAGCATTTGATCTCTTAGGCAAAGTGAAAATCGCACAAAATGACAGACTTGGCTCTTCACAGACCAATACGAACCAGCTGGTACATTTAAATTTGAAGAGTCGGCTTCTTAACAATCAATTTGTACAGCTTTTCAAGGACCCTGTGCGTCCTTGAAATTAATAAATTTGAGTATAAACCCCTTTTTGAAATATGATGGCTTTCACAAATATAATGACCCAATTCATCCAATTTTATTAGTCTCCAAACAATTTGTCCAACATGTTGTGCCATATTTAATAAAAACAAAAATTGTCGAGCCCCTTTTTTCTCACTCTTCGTTCCGCTACAGGAATTCGGGTCTTCGACATCTCTGGTAAAACCCCTCAGCAATAATAACCGCAACTAAAACCCTTGATCTTCCTGACATCAATTAACCTGTAGGCTGGCAAGATGCACAACTTTGATACCACTGTAATATTCCAAATTGGATATTTTGCCAAATTTACAGAAATTTAACTCAATCCAATTTCACCATAAAATTTCCATTCAATTTACAGAAAATTGCCATGTAAAACAGAACAAGAGAATGCATGTAATTCAATCATACAATGAGCAGAAATAATCTCAGCTTTTATTATAATATATAAACTGGGGTTTTACATGCTGAAATAACAAATCGCTGATATATATGAAATAGAACCGGCCTCAAGGATCTGCTCCAATGCTGTACGACCCTCCAACAAAACTGAACTAAACTACCACTGCTAAGCTCTCTTGTGAATTATGGATGAATTCACCAAGGGGAGATGGGTACTCGCCCAATCTCACTAAATCACTCGAGGGTTTTTGTCTTGGGGTTACCAATGAAGTAGAGAATTGGGTTCCCAACCTCTCATACAAGGAGAAATATCAAATCCAAGATGTCCTCTAATGGCCTCCTCCTCCTCTTTTTATAGATCTGATGGACCCCTCTAGAAGCTCCTATTTTATTATTATTTTAATCATTGAGCGCACTTACCTTAATTAAAATATTATTTTTAATGTGGGAAAATGGTAAATTGGCAACCATGCCTCCTCAAGCCACCGAAAATCACTTCTCTCCATCCCATCATGTATATAGTTTTGTTCCGGTTCCAATGAGCTATTACATTAAGGTGTTCTGCCAAGTATTCCTCCCGAAATGCCACCTTAAGCGTAATAAATTGGGTCAGGCCCATTAATGACTCAGTTTTTTGAAAGTTGTCGGAATGCAATGGAACGAAAGGCAAATTGTGCGGATGATGGAATATACCAAAATGCCATCAGACCTCATAAAAACTCCTCAAAACCCCATGAAACACCTCCAGAAGCCCCTGGGCCTACTAATGAAGTGAACTTGCACCTGTGACCTGTCTGTCCTAGCCTTGAAAATCCATCTTAACCATGTCGTGAGGAACACCAAAAAAAGGAACATTACAATGTGCTTCAGGAAACGACTGGCCATCTTTATGGAACACAAAGCCAAACTAATGGAATTTACCATTCCTCCCTCCCTTTAAGCAACCTTATTGGATCCTTGTCGGGAGCGTGATTTGGGGAGAGCCTTGTCACTAGGACAAGCTGAGAGAAATCATATTTGGACAAATTGTGATGATTAAATTTTCTTGAGTGCCAGATGTAAATGTCTCAAGCCACAGTGAAAATGTAGGTTCCTAGGATTGATGTTTGAGCCTTGAGCTTCACTATCTTAAAGTCAAAATCATGCCAACTGCTCTACCAATTTGTTCTAGGGGCGCAGGGATCCACTAACCAGTGTGACTTCAACCATCTTGGCATGATCTTCCTTATTGATATTTGAAGAACTACCTATTTGCCATGATTTATTTGTGCATGCAAAACTAACTATTTGTTGTGATTTTTCCTCTTTTATATTTTAGCAAGTGCTTTTCACACTTATGCACATGATGCAATACAACATTGCAAAGGTTTAGGATGATTTCCAACCTAACCCTCTCATCCTTCTGCATACAATCATTTGCGCTCGTGTTGGGATGTTTCTCATTTGTAACCATCACCTGCAATTTCTTCTCTAAAAGAGTCTTCAAAAGATATGATTTCGTTTTGATCCTCTAGGTGTTATAATTATCTCCTTGGAACTACTCAATTGCTTTGATTTCTATTATTTCCATTTCGTTGGGTTTTAACCGCTTAATCCCAATTGAAATTTATAACTCCCATTGAGTTTTAGTTATCCAATCTTAACACCCAGATCACCTATCGTCAAATTATGAACCCAATACTTGGCAATTAATTCCTAACAAATTATCACAGATCTAATGAATAAAAGCACCACTAGGTTCTTAACAAAATATTTAGTGGAAGCACAATTACAAAACCAATCTCAATCACATATGACACACAAAATTTATCAAATTAGTTCTTCATTAAATTAATAATATGAACCTGCTTGGGCTCTCACCCTGGGATAATGGCCCAACTGAGGAAAATACATACACAACATCCCATGGATCTAATCTAGTTGATCAAGCCCTAGATCTATCTTTGATCTCCTTGGCTGATCTACATCTCCTATGCTACACCCATGCACCTTCCTCAGACTTGGCAACTTGAGTATCTCACACTTCACTTGAGAAAATCTATTTCTCAATATCTTGTGCTGTTGTATGGTGTGTTCTTCTCCTCTCTTTAACCTTGCTTTTATAAATTCTCTTTGAGCTAAATCTGTAACCCTAATCTCCAATGTGATGGATGGTCGAGATTAAATCTTGCCTCACTTGATATCAACATTTGAGATTAAAACATAATCACTAAAGTAAATATTTTACTTTTTCTAAGTCTCGTTAGCTTAATAGTCAAAATAATTAATTATGTGCTTTTCCTAAATTAGTCTTGGGTTAAGTTACAAAAGCAACTTACTCAATATGATACCAAGTATCTTAAAGAGACTTTGGGTGACTTATGCATGTCTAGACACTTAGGCCTAAGTAAAAGTACATGCCCGAGCTACAATCATCAACACTTCCTCTTAGCGAGGAAGGTACCTCTGCCGCCTAAAACTGGCTCTGATCTTGGAACGTATTTGCTGCCATGGCTGCTCCCTCTAAACTAGAAGCCTTCCCTACCACCTAGTTCAAAATCATTCTCGAAGACTTACTCCCTTTGGACTTGTTCCTAGAAAACTCTTGCTCCTAAACATCTTGTAAAGTCATCTCATACTATAAGGCCTTCTTTATAGACTTGGAAGAATTTGCTAATTAGTCTTTTGTACTTGAACTTGAAGTCTGACTCCCTTTCTGCTACTCAACCTTTGATGCTTCCAACTCCTTGTTCTTTGTCACTATCTTTTTGCTTGCCATGGCTCAAATAGGGTGACCCTTTAGCCTATACAAGTTGCCCTCTCTAACTCCAATGGCACAACCATCGTTTGAGCTAGATTCCATGGGTCTGATCAATGCTTGTCCATCCTGGAATGCTGCAACAAACCACTTCTTCTCTATCATAGAGACTGAGAGCAAACTTCTCTTAACTTTAGACACCCCTAACACATCTTTCACTTTCAACACTTCTCTTGACTCAAGTTGGAATGACACTATCCCAACTCCCTTCACTGCATGTTTGGTATCAACACCAAACTCCACATGCATCTCTAAGACGCAATTTGTCAAGTTGTCGAACAACTCTCGTTTTCTTGTCATGTGACATCTGGCTCCAATATCTACTAACCACACACCAACTGGTATGGTACTCGAGGAAAGATAGAAAAGAAGTGTGAATTCTATCTTAAACTTCCCGCCAAACTCTTCCACCTGAGCTTTTGCTGACGCAACTGCAACTTATTGTTTACCCTTTCCGCCCTTCTTCCTCTTTGGACACTATGATGCATAGTGTCTACCACACACCAACTGGTATGGTACTCGAGGAAAGATAGAAAAGAAGTGTGAATTCTATCTCAAACTTCCCGCCAAACTCTTCCACCTGAGCTTTTGCTGACGCAACTGCAACTTATTGTTTACCCTTTCCGCCCTTCTTCCTCTTTGGACACTATGATGCATAGTGTCTTATGACATGCAAAACACTTGACCACACTTCAAGTCCTTTTTCTTCTTCGGCTATGAGGCTGATTCCTCACTCTCACTTGAACCTATTCCTTTGCTCTTCTTTGTCTTAGCAACAAGACCTAGGTCCTCATCACCTTCTTTCTTGTTGGCCTTGGCCTTTGATTGCTCCCTCATCGCATCCTAGATTCATTCCATAGCCTATCAAATGAGGGCTAGTTCTTCCAAGCACATATTCCTTTGATGAACTAATCCCACGTCTCTAGGAATTTGTTTAGCGCCACATTCACTAGCTTTGTGTCGTTTGCCATTTCTCCCATTGCTTCAAGCTAATCACAAAGCTGAGTGGTCTTCATTAGGTAATTCGTCACTAAGTCAAATCTTAGTCATTTGCTTAGACTGGAGCTTGCTCTTCAACACCATTTTCCTTTTAACAGTGTTTCTCTGATACATACCCTCCAAAGCATCGAACATCTCTTTCGTTGAGTACCTCTCAACAAGTGAGGGATCAAGTGACCCAACTCCTTAACCAGTTTGTTTCCACCATGATCTCCCTCTACACTGCCGCTCCAGTCTCGCTGATGGTTGGCCTTGGTGACGATTGACCTTTGTCTGTTGCTGGCCTCCATCCACGCTTGGTCTCGACAAATCGGCTTGAGCTCTATCCCTTGTCAGTTGGGTTTGGCGGCCAATGAATATGGGCTGCTATGCTATGCTGCGGTGTGTGGTTGGGTCAATGGGTCCCTTTGTGGGCCACTCAACCACCCTTTTTCTTTATTTTTAATTTTTTAAAAAACTTTAACTCATTTGCTTTATTTTTCTGCCATATGGCTGGATCTTGGCCTTGTATGATCTCAACCCTTGCTACCTCGTATGGTTGCTGGTTGAACTTGGTCCCAGTGACACCTGTACAAACCTGGGTTCTGTGAATTTGAGATTGGATTTCTTAGAGTTTATCGCTCTGATACCATGTTAAATTTTGAACCCAACACCTCGCAATTAATTTCAACATATTATCATAGATTTGCTGAACAAAAGAACAACCAAGTTCTTAACAAAATATTCAATGGAAGCACAATTACACAACCAATCCCAGTCACATATGACACATAAATTTTGCCCAATCCAATTAGTTCTTCATTAAATTAATGATGTAAATTTATGTGGGCTCCTCTCATGGGATAATGGTCATGTTAACCCTCAATTTAGCAGGGGTCCTAGTGTTGAAATATGTAACTAGGTTTGGTCTTTATAATGTTTATTATAATCATGCTTTTATGTATTTGATGAAAAGAGAAAAATAAATTTATTATTGTCATTCTTGATGCATGGGTTTCATGCTCAAGATAAATTTATTTATAGGTCAAACACCCATTGAGTGCTTCTAGGTTTGTTAAAGAATTATGAAGTCAAAAGAGTCGTTGTCATACGTGTAAGACTCCTTTGGGCTTGTTGTACTATGTAAAAGAAATCTATTTGAGTCATAAAAGACCCTCCAAGACCTTTTCAACGAGCTACAACAAGTCGGCCTACATGAAAGATCAAGTCAGCCTCCTGGAGGCAATTTGTACCGCTGGATTGCCTATATATAAGAAGGAACTCGACCTCATTTGAGGATAAGTCAAGCAATTTGGATCTCCTCAAGAAAGTTGGAAAAAGGACGAAAATCAAGGATTAGAAGAGCAAATCAAAGTTTTTGGACCTCTGTCTCTCTCTCTCTCTCTTCTGTTAGGGTTTCTAGAGTTGCTGGGAAAGTCGAAATTGCAGAAGATGCTGGGCAAGTCGAAATTGCAGAAATTGTTGGGAAAGTAAAAATTGCAGAAGCTGTTGGGGTTGAAGTTGCTAGAGTTGAAGTTGCTAGGGTTGAAGTTGTTGCTGGAAGATCAAAGTTTGTTGTTGTAAGCTGTGTAATGAAAGCTCATTAAGAAGGAAGGTTGACTTGGTCTTGAAGGGGTCTTTGTCAAGGGTCTTAGGTCTTGGAATTCATCATTTGAAGATTCTATAAGAAGAGAAGAATTCTTGTGGGTTTTCCTCTCAAGAGGAGAGGTTTTGGCCCTGGCTAGCAACCTACATTTTGTGTCTTCTTGTCTCTTTGATCTTCATTATTTGGTAGCTGTTTGATGATAAAAAACAAAATAATAATCAAGTGGAAGAAGAAATTAATGACAAGCACCTCAAGTTAAGCTAAAAGAACATCACAAGCAATTATCAAAGTAAAAGAAATAACCTAATCTAGCTACCCCTAGATTTCTCAACACCTAGGAGGGGTTCCTATAGGACAACTACTAGATCGAGTGGCAACAATGGGACAAGGACCTACTTCACCTTAGTCGACGTCCCCAGCTCTTTATGGACTTTCATCGATGGGAAGAGTCCCGGTATAAGGAAATCACTAGGAATGATGAGTCAATGATAGGATAGGTAGTGATTTCTAGAGCCTATTTACAAGAGAGACTCAGATAGGGTTTGCTTGCTTTAGAAGCAATGAGTGGGGCTCTCCAAGAAAGGCTCAAAGGAGGACTAGACCTATGGATTTAGAAATGTCTCTTGACAAGGGATGCCCTAGACCCAAGATTCCTAAAGAGAAGAGGTTTCTAAGTGGTCTTGTGAAATAAGAAATGGTAGAGATGTGGGACCACAAAGAAATTCAAGGTGACCCAAATAAGACCTAGGGTTTTGGGTGAATCTTCAAACAAAGGGCCTAGGTCAAGCAAGGGGGAAGAAGGGACCAGTGATAGATGAACTACCTTTGATTTTTCAAGCATAGGAGATCCCTTAGAAAGCCACTAACCTAGAAAGACCCAAATCCAAGTGATTTTGGAGTTATGGCTTGGTGTATCTCACAAATCGATTGTGGGATTTACTTCAAATTTGGAGGGCTAGTGGAGGAGACCCCAACGCAGTTCCTTGCCAGCTCGCTCAACAAACTGATGACTAGAATGGAATTCGTTGGATACCCTAGCTAGGCCATCTAGGGTTAGGGAATTTTTTTTTAGAAAAAGGGAAAATCTAAGGGTGATCATCAAGGACTTGAGATCTGTGCCTAGCCAATTGTGGAGAATGGAGTCAAAGTGAAATTGATTAAGGATTTTTGCTCTGCCAAGAAGCCTTCCCACAACTTCACATGCCCTAGAGAAGCAACTACAAGGTCACAAGAAAGATTTATTCTTTGAATTGCCAAGTAATGGAGTTTCAAGATGCAAAGAATCAACCCACCCCTAGGAATGTTTCAATCTTCTTGCCAAAATGAATAACATATGCAACGAACCAAGATTACCAATTGTTCTAGGATTTTGCATCACAATTAGGGCACAAAATAACCATAGCAATAATGTTCGATACATTAGACAATAAGCATGTAAAATTTTGCATAAAAGAAAACACTTACATGACATAAAGATTATATCCATCCATTATACTTGCAAAAAATGAAGCTTCAAGACAAATAACAAATATCCAAACATCAAAATGCATCAATTGATCTCCAATTGATCTCCAATTCATCCAACAATAGTAGGTCCAAAATCTTTTTCTCCAAAGAGATCTAAATCCAGGTGATGATGAAGAATGAAATGAACCTCTTATCAATTTATATGATCCCCTAAGGGATTTGATTTGCCTAATTAAGCCTTAATGGTGCCCCTAATAATAAAATACTGTACAAATAACAACCCTTTGGTGACAAGGCCACCAAATAGCCCTGTAATAGGAAAAATAAGCCTCTCAAGAGGGTCGAAATGGTAATACAATAGCTAGGAGTGCCATTGAAAGGCCTAGTGATGTCCCTCATGTGCCAAAATGAGTGGAAGGGCTCCAAAAATAGTGATGAAGGGGATGACCCCTTGATCTCCAAGCAAATGACCTGTCCCAAGTGGCTCTAGGGGCATGAAAACATCCTCATGGGTCTCCAACCGAATCACACAAGTATGTATCCCATCTACAAGGGCTAGAACAATGATACAAGCCCTCCCTTTGTCTCCCATGGTGAGACAAAACCCCATCTGGGCGTTGGATCAATTGCCAAGTGTGTAGTCGGTTAGGCAAGGTGGTCCAGGTGCATCATCATCATCAAACAAGTGGAACACGAGTGAGCAATGAACGGTACTAAAGGATCCCATGGCATGCTAATCTTCTCTTTGCTATAATGGAGGCCCATGGCTCTCAATGCACACCCTACAAATTCCATTAAGATACTCTGAAGTGCTTGGACCTCGTATAGTGAGATCAAGCCCCAAGATGAAGACCCACTTACAATCCTGTATAAGATCCAATGTGTCTCCTCACCTTCTAGTACAACAATTCATTAGTGCAATTGAGCAAATGAGCTTACAAATCATGGAACCAAGTGGGAACTTCATAGTGGCATGCTCTTCCATAATGGGCTTTAGAGTGTCTCCAAGATCAAGAAAGAGGTTAATCAAGGACCCTATTAGGTGGTTTCAATGGCTAAGGGAATGATAAGTCCATAGTACATCCGTCATATGGCTAGTGTCATGTGAAATAATGATGGAATGGAGTGGGGCATCAAGGGAAGGCTCCAAGCCACATGCCATGGCACAAGGGTAGCTATGATGAGGGAAGTCCACACTTGGGTGCATAAATGTAGGAGGGAGCAATCGTGGTACATGAGTTACCCCGACCCTTGCTTTTCCACCCTTCTTCATGTGCCTTTTGTCTTTTTATTGATTTTTCTTTTATAATTGCTCGGGCCTCCAAAGGATGAGAGCATGATGCGAATGATATAATAGTGAATACCCCCTTTAAGTTCAGTTACTTCATTACCCACCAAGCGTTGGGACAATCATGGGTTCCTTAATGATGTAGGGGTTCAATATAAGGGCCCTAGGAACCAAGGTGATGGCCATAATGGTAGGGGTTAGAGCTCATGTTGGTTTTTTTTCCATGTGCTAAATTTGGATGTCCCTACCATCTTTTGCATTTTATGGTAACATTTCTTGTTGAGAGTGGCCAAACTATGTTTTTTACTTTCTTTTTAGTTGCATCAACCTCTGGGGCATCATTCCAGGCCAGACTTAGAGTGTTGACAAGGGGAGGGGGAGGCTAAATCCTTGTAGACCCAATGGAAAAATGTGGTCCCGATGGGAAATTTTGGAGAAAGGGCTTATAATGAGTGGAGGGGAGAGATGTATGTGGTGTTGTGAAGTAGGACCACGCAGCTAAAATCGGGATTTCTCATGTAATGCAACTCCTAAAGCTAGATGCCAATAGAGGAGATTCCATGGGGTTAGGATAAAAGGCTAACCACCAACTTGGACAAGGGGACAAGAGTACAAACCAAGCCCATTCTTTCCGCCAAATCCCCCCACTAATCCATGCTCAGAAGTGTCCATGATAAGTAAGCAAAATTACCCAACTACATAATGAAAGCCATACCTTCGGGGTTGGAAGGCCCACTTTCAAACATACGATCATAATAGATGGGCGAGGGAGAAAATCGCTGGCTCAGGTGGAGGAGATGATGGCACATCGAGCTATCTGGTAGCTGCAAGGGGTTGTTGGTTGCCGACTGAGGATCATCTAGGAGAAAAAATTCTCCTATGGGTGTCATCCATTAGATGGTGGGTAACATCTAGCCCCAATTGGGACATGATCTCTCGGTAGAGTGCATAGATGTACTCGAGTGGGGAGGTCATGAGAACAACAACAATCTCCTGGGACTGTAGACCTGTTATCTGCACATCAAAGACTAAGCACACGGGCAACCTGTTTTTTTGGCGTCTTATGATCACCCATGCTTATGTTAGGCCATAAAAATCAACAAGAAATAAAATTTATTCTAGATGTAATTCTAATGTAAATGCATCTACTCTAGCATGATAAAAGAATATGATGTTAGTTCTGATGCAAAAATCAATATGCAATGCATCCTACTCTAAATTCTAATAGGCATGGTTAAAATGTGCAAATGCTAAGTATATTCAGACAACCAATGCAACCAACATATCATTAGGTCAATATAAAAGTACTTTCCCTTATGAACCATTATGGGGTAGAGGACCCAAATATCACATTTCCTATTTCAGGAATGCTTGATGAATGGTGAGGGTGGGGGGTCGGAACATTCGTGGAACATGCATCAAGGGCCATCGATGAGGAGGGAAAAGAGGAATCCCCAACTCGTGCAACCTTTCTTGCAATGAGAATGTGGAGAACTCACCAACCAAGCTCATAAACTTTTGATGAATAGCAAGCTTGAGCATATCCTCCTCATGGCATGAAGAGATATAAGGCTCATACACATCCACAATCACATCATCTTGATTATCAAAGAAGGAACAAGGTGGATTAGAATCATCATATCTTGGGAAGAACCACAACCCCCTTTTAGGGCTTTGGGAAGGCTCCTCAATTTCATGGCTCCCAAGCTAAGTTGCAGGAAACGTTGGAGATGGGTCCGTTTTCGACCGGAAACGCGGAAACTCGTACCTTACGGCCTGGAAACTCATTTCCGGCCGTATTGGCCCGTTTCTTGAGGAGGAAACGTGGCCAGTACGACCAGAAACGAGTTTCCAGGCCGTATGGCGGAGTTTCCTCTTCTAACTTGACTTTTTCTTGTATTTTTCTTTTAATTTTATCACTTATAATTTTTTATTGGGCAACTAAAATATCTTTTGGATGCTTCTAGATGCCTCCCAAGTTATAAAAGATCGGATTTTTTTGAGTGGGGCAGCCTAATGTTCAAGCCTATGGCCCTAGTGTTGATATGTAGTTCATGGTAATGTTAAATTGTTAAAGTAAAAGTGACATTCTCCTTTATTTTTCATTTTCATCCTTTTACTTAAATTTTTAACATTACTATGAAATGACTCAGGATGTTTGAGAGTGGTTTCACCCTCATTAGATTTCATATGGAGAAAGTAGAATTTTAGATCTCACTCAAAATCCACCAGACTTATCTGTTTTCAGGATTTCAGGATGGGGGGATTGCAATATTTCCATTGGATTTTGTCATGTACTAGGGTATGGAACTTGTATCTAATCAAGAGAACCAAGCCCTCTATGCAGGGGAGACTCCCAATAATCAAGAGCACGTAGGGTACTAGGGTATGGAACTTGTATTTAATCAAGAGCACTAAGGTCGTTCGACTATGTAGGAGGAGACTCCCAATCAAGCACAAGACAAGAAATTAGAAATTTCTCGTGGCTGATTTTGGATATTGCTATTTTCATTATGTGATTATTCATGAGTAAATATGATGTAAATTTAGAGACTTATAGTTTATGCATTGACAATTGACAATTTAATCATAATGTAATAAATTAGAATGTATCATATATGCTTTATGATCGCACATATTTCTTAAATGTCCTAATTAATATATATATATATATATATATATTGTGTTTCCCCGTTTCCAAAATTTAGGGGGCTCACGTTTGGTACCCGTGCCCATTTCAGAAACTCGCACCCGTTTCGTGAAACTTAGCTCCCAAGAGATTCTTTAAGAGGGCTATCAAACTCCTCTTGGCCACTAATGACATCATGATCATTGGGTTGAGGATCATCATCTTGAAACATATAAAATAGGCCTTTCCAATGAGCCATTTATTGTCATGCAAATTTGGTAAGATCCTAGATATGGAGTCGCCAGGGTGAATTTGAAATGCCTAGAGAGTTGCTTGCTTCACCCTATAAGCATTGACCTTAAAGTTCCATGAAGAACTAGGGCTTTGTTCTTCCAACAAAGTCGCCAAGAATGATATGTCAATATTGTCATATGGGGAACAAAACACACGTCTCGTGATCCCGACAACAATGCCAAAAATGTTACTGCTCAATTTAGCAGGGGTCCTAGGAGGGGTTCCTAACTGACTACTATTAGATCAAGTGGCAACAATGGGACAAGGACCTACTATCACCTTAGTCGATGTTCCCTGCACTTTACAGACTTTCACTGATGGGAGGAGTCCCGGTATAAGGAAATCACTAGGAATGATGAGTTAATGATATGATGGGTAGTGATTTCTAGAGCCCATTCACAAGAGAGACTCAAATAATATGGTTTGCTTGCTTTACAAGCAAGGCGTGGGGCTCTCCAAGAAAGGCTCAAAGGAGGCCTAGACCTACGGATTTAGAAATATCTCTTGACAAGGGATGCCCTAGACCTAAGATTCCTAAAGAGAATAGGTTTTTAAGTGGCCTTGTGAAATAAGAAATGGTAGAGATGTGGGACCACAAAGAAATTCAAGGGGACCCAAATAAGACCTAGGGTTTCTGGTGAACCTTCAAACAAGGGGCCTAGGTCAAGCAAGGGGGAAGAAAGGATCAGTAATAGATGAACTTCTTTTGTGTTTTCAAGCATAGGATATCCCTTAGAAAGCCACTAACCTAGAAAGCCCCATTATGATATTTTATTCAGCCTTTTAAAGAAAAACATACTGTCCCATTCTTATCTGTGAATGGAGGACTGGGGCATGGCCGTTTAAATTTGTCACTGACACATATAAATCAGCAATAGATTTGTCACTGTATGTGGAAATGTTAAGAAGTAACCGTTTTTGAATTTGTTCCCAAATGAGAGTAATTCTTTGTTAAGAAAAGGCAATGACAATGAAAGCCAAGAAATAAAATAGTTGTTTTGGCATTTGGTTATTTTGATAGTTCAATGTAGGCGAGGGACATTCATTCTTACAAAGCTACTGAACCTTGAAATGGTCACTTTTGTATGACCTAAAATATTTTCTTTTATAGTCATGAAGGTGAGGTCATCAGTGAAGAAGCTGTGCGAGTTCTGCAGATCTGTGAAACGTCGTGGAAAGGTTTATATCTTGTGCACCTCCAATCCCAAACACAAGCAGCGCCAAGAATTTTCAACACTTGCATATCAAGGTCCATTGTCTCCTATGTAAGCATCCTACCCTTCTTCCTGTAATGCTACTTTATGAATCATGATTCATAAGTCCCTTTTGCTTGGTTTTGTCTTTCCAGTTGTTCAAGTGTTAAAATTGGATATAATACATGGATGTTGTTGACTCAGAAGTCAGGACTCTGACGTCAAATGAAATACAATTTTTGGAATTGGAAAGTATTTTCCTCTTATTATCTTGGCAGTCTATAATTTTGCATTTTTCACAACACGTTTGTTATCTTGTGATTCATATTTGGATCATTTCAGAGTGACATGAATTTGTGGCAGCTGCTGCTCTGGCAGGATTCTTCTTTACTCATCACAGTTGACTTGTCTAGTGCGCAGGCTTTAGGTTAATGTGTTGCTATGCTAATATTGCTTTGGTTGTTGAGTTTGTTCTTAACTAGACATTTGATTTAGTAAGAAACATGAGTGCTTTGGCAGTTGTTCCTGCATGGCACAAATTTTATCTTTTTACAAGAAGCATTGGAAATTTAAATCTTTCCATTTGATAATTGTGATCTAGGGTGTATGATCAGTATGATGTGGAGCTTCCATTGTCATTTATTTCATTTCTTGAAGATCTGGGGATGAAGTTAGACTTTTTTTTTTTTCACTTTTAAAATATTACTGCTTTCATAAATCTGTGAAATTGATCACTGATGGCCCAAATATTCTTAGATAAGGTAAGATATTTTTATTAATGTGCAGCAACTGAACCAAAATAGGTCATGGGACAGAAAATAAATACATTCAACAAAAACATCTGTAAGAGTGCCCAGGGCTATTCCATGCATTAAAGATTACCGACATTCCGTGAAGAATTATGCAGTACCTTATGAAGACCTGTAATATTTGTTGCTAATGAGTTCATATGGTAGATCTGGAGAAATTACCGTGAGAAATAAAGTTGAGCAAGTTATGTTGACATAGATAAATCTACCCAAGATTGCAGCGTTCCATTGCACACCTAATGCATTTTATAATATTGATTTACTCATGATTCAAGTAGGTAATGTTTCTAGCGATGTAGATGATGTTGAGAAATCGTTAGGGCAGCAGTTAGGGTTTCTTATTAAATTGATTTATCTTTTCTTGACAATTACTTGTGATTCTTTATTACTTTTGTTGTCGCACAAATTGTCTAGGCACCGCGACAACGCTCAGAGTAAGGGCTGTCACTCTTGATCCTTACTCCGTTTAGACACTCTCCTAGGCAAGTCAAGGGGGGTAGTCCCTAAGGTAAATGGGTGATGATAGTCTGTGAAACACAGACTCTAGGAGATTTTAATGATGAATAACTTATGAATTTAGAGCAAGTCTTGGTCGATTTACGATAGATGGATAGATTAAATGCTAATGTAACCAAGACACTACCACAAGATAGAAACAATTATAGATCAGTGCCTTTATGCTCAATTAACCATAGATTAAGTAAGAAAACAAGCTATCCAGAACAAATTTCCAATATGTGACGAATAGTGACAATCATGTATGATAAATACAAACGCCCAAAACTTTGACATGCAAGAGATTTCAGATTTAAAATGATTTTCATTTACTGCCCAAATTTAGATTCAATTAACTTTCTCCAATAGTCAATATGACTTAATTTATTGCACTTTGACCATAGAAAAATATGAGAATGCTTTTAATCACCAAATAACACCAAGGAACCTCAGATAAACAATTTAATTATTCCTTAGGAACTTAATTCAATGTGAAAGATGAGGAAAAGAAATCAAAAGGTCAATAAAATAGATTTTTAATGGGCCATAGGCCACATTAAAAATACTTAATGTGAAAGCGTAAATCCTTCAATTTATTTTATTCCAAATTCTAAAGTCATAGAAAAACTTTTAAAATTTTTTAGATTTTAAAAATGTTCTACAGATATTTTTTTTTTTTTTTTTTTTTTTTTTTTTTTTTTAATGTTTAGAAAATTTTTAATGTTTTTAGATTTTTTAAATTTTAGGATTTTTTGATTTTTATGATTTTGTATATTTTGAGAATTTAAAAAATTTAAAATGATTTTTAAACGTTTTAGCTTTTAGTTTTTTAAATTTTAAATTTTTATTTAAAATTCAAATTGAGAAAAGGGGAAATAAAAAAAATAAAAAATAAGAAAAAGAAATCATAAAAAGAACAAACGAAATCATAAAAAAGATCATGCCTAAAACTAATGCATACACAAACCAAATAATAAAAAGAAATCGAATGAAAAATAAAAAAAATAAAATGAAACAGAATAAAAGAAACTAACCCTATGCAAACACATATATCACAATGAAAAATAAAAGTTGAATAGCTTGAGTTTCTTGTCGTTTGCAGGTTTATGGGAGGCTTGGACAACAACGACAGAGGAATGGAGTTTACGATGGGGGATGGATATAGCTGCGCGAAGGGATTGGCAACGGATCAATGAGTTCGATGAGCAGGCAAGGAGGCAACAGAAGGATAAGATGGAGGCTACGGGTGTATGGTTGCACGTTGCAGGTCACAGATCGAAGGTTCGAGAGCAGTTCCACGTCAGAGAGGTAAGGCGCAACAAATGAATGAATGGGCTCGACGTGTTTGATCTGACGGCGGCGACAAGCAACAAGGGTTAATGCAGGAGATGAGGGAAAGTAGGTTGGAGCAATGGAGGGAGATGAGGGTTCTTTTGCAAGTTAATGGAAAAGTCACGATGCAGATTGAGGAGGGTCACAAATACAAGGTAACTTAGGCTTGCAGGCAGCACAGGCTTTTTGAGGAGGACGATGACAGCAAGCAAATAAAAAACGATAACGAAAGAAAAAAACGCAGTCAACAAAGAGGAGGGTTAAAAATCAAAATTTTCCAATAAAACCCACAAATTTAAAATGATATACCAAAAGCGACCCAGAAATTTCCAGATTAAAATGTTATACTTCAGCTTTAAATTTAAGCCTGAAACCCAAGAAAATATCCAGATCTAATTTTTTTTTTGGAACCCTTACGAATATTTCCAGATCTATTTTTTTTTATTTAATTTAATCCCCTGGACTTCCAAAGGCTGATTAATATTCCTGCAAAATGATGTTGATAAACCCCAGAGATCCAGATCTTACCCTTTAGAGCTTAGATCTGTTGCTGCAAGACAACAATAAAACACCCAAACGATATATGCAAAAACCTAGAAAAACCCAAGTCAGAAAATTGAAAATAATTACAAATCTATGTACATGGATGGAAGATTTATCAGATCTAGGGAGTGTGAGTCCAATTACGCTCCCAAATCTGATAATCTAAGGCTCTTAACAGCCAGATTTATCGATTTAGCACAAAAAAATTTAAAAAATTTAAAGTTTAAAGGAGGTGCTGAGCTCAAAACCTTTCATGCATCACCCATAAAAAAATATATTCTGATAAGCCCGGGATCAAATTAAGTTGGGCTCTTCAGAAAACATGGATCGGGAGTTGGCTGGTCCAACTGAAAACTTCCCCGAATGCCCAATGATCTAAAAATCAAGACTTTCCCGCAAAACTCAATTTAGCCATCAACATAGAGCGAGAAAACAATAGTAAAACTCAGACAAATAGAGATACCTACTATTACGTTAAGAATTTAGATTATTATTCAAACCCCAGCAATTGAGCAAGATACCTGTACTCAAATCACTCTTTAGAAGCTATTATCAATGGCTAAAAAAATTTACGCATGAAAATGACACATCTTACAGTATTTTCACGAAGAGTAACACCGACGAAAATTAACCCCAAAGTCTTCCTTTACTATTCGAAAAATATTTACTCAAGAGCTTTTCGCTTAGCACACGATCGAAGCAATCGAGAGATCAGTTGAACTGTCTGACAAATGACCTCCTATTTAAAGATAAATCTTCCAACAGCTAGTTCGAGTGATCCTCTTCAAAGCAATCTCGACCGTTGATGAAGATCAAAATTTCTTTTAATCTCATTCGTTGAAATTTAAATTCTTGAGGAAATTCGATTTTTTCAATTAAATGAATTTTAATTATTTCAAAAATTAAAATTTTGAATTAATTTTCTCAAAATTTTGACTTTGATTTAACGCAGGGACCAAACACTTAAAATTTATCAAAATAATTAATCTACTTTAGTCCTTGGACCTCTTAAAATTTAATTTTTTAAGGACCAACGAATTTTGCCTTCGGAGAATTTAAATTTACCTAGGACCTAGAATTAATTAAATTTCTGGCTTAAGATTTTAATTAATTTTGGCCAGAAAATTTAATTAATCAACCTTTGAGGGGATAAATTATTTTTCCAAACCTGAAGACACTTTACATCATGATTTTTACATTTTTTACATCTCAAGGGGGAAAACCATTTGCAAAAGACCCTCGCAGACTACCCAATTTTGCGACACAAATATAATCTAGCAGACCAAGCAATTTGTAATAAAATAACCTAACCAAATAGTTAGGATTATTCCCAAATCTCTTTTACATAGACTCGACCTACAACACTAGGACTCCCCTAAGATCCCAGTGACAAAATCCATTCCGGCTTTAGGGTAAGGCTGAAGGAAAACTCTGCCGACCATCCGAGAATGGATCGGTGAGACAAAAAACCTCTCGGAATGTAGATCATCACCAAAAAAGTAGGTTTACTTAGGTAACTACATACACGACATGAATCTGCTGAGATTATTTACATTATACACATGCATAATGGGTTTACATTATAAGATGACGATCAAGTTGATGATGATAGCTGGACAACACGAACACATTGATCAGGACTATCCATTTTGCGAAAAAAGGTGGTGTACTGCTATGGGTTGTTGACACGTAGTGGTCAACATCTAGATCTACTTGCGGACACTTTGCTGCACTGGAGGAATGTGAGAATCTAGAATCTACATCCATGAAACACAGAACATAACATAAGTAACGTCCATCCAAAAAACATCATATAACGTTAAGCACAGGAAAGATATAAGCTGTTCATTTATTAACTAGTCTAATAACACAAAATGAAACACTGAAATAACAGGACATAAGGTTAGAAATACAATACAAAGATGCCCCATGGCATCAAATGTGTTCAATATAGTGCATACTGAGCATTTGCCCGCTTTCAGGCAAATCTGTCGGCTGTTTCTCGGATGTCCCATGTCCAATTCTGCATAAGGTAGGAATTTTTCCTATCGGAAAATCAAGCTATTCGCGACCATCTGATGCATCAAATCGCTTTGTCATTCTCTTTCTCTTGCGCTTTTTCTTTGTCGCAGGCTGTATCATTGATGATGTGGAACATTTTGCTTCAAAACTCTCAGATGAAGTATGTAACATATGCGTGACATGTCTTTCTTCATTTTGCATCTGCTTTGTCAAGAATGATGGATAATTCGCATAGGTGTCATGTGTAATAACTTGACCTTTTTTAATTTCTTCTTTGATCATGTCATTTTTAGTTAAATCTTTGTTAATGGAGTTAGCCTCTTTCTTGGGATATTCACAACAAGACGAGACTTGTGATTTCGTCTCTTCCAACCTCTTATGTAATGAACCCATTCCTCTAGCATGTCTTACTATGAACTTCGCTTGATTGAGTTCGGTTTTCATGAATCTTTCTTGCAGAGTGACATGATTAGCTTGCATAGCCTTTATTTGATTATGAATAATGGACATCTAATTAGAAAAATTAACTTCCATTATTTTTAATCTGTTTTTGATAATATGTATTCCATCTATATTTATGACACTGGTACCTGTTTTTCTTCTATGGCCAATAATCTATTTTGGAGAGATATTTGACCAACTTCCGTGTCCTTTATAATTTTATCATTATTTGCTTTCATGCCCATGAAACAGTTTTGCATATAGTTTATCTCTTTCTTATGATTTGCTTGCATGGGAGCTAACTGATTATTATAATCGAATCTCATGATGGTCATTTCTTCATTCATAGTTCACAATTTACTCTGAATCAAACTTATTTCTTCTTGATACCTTGCTTCCATGGTAGTCACTTGATTTGAATGATTGAATTCCATGATTGTCATCTTTTCCTCTAGGACTAATAACTTGCTTTGCATAGAATTAATATCACTGTCATGATTAGCTTTCATGGTTTCCATTTCCTTAGTGTGCCAACTCTGCATGTCGGTTATGTGATCAGAGTGTTTAATTTTCATGATTTCCATCTCCTTATCATGTTTTTCCAGGTGCGTGTACAAAGTTCTCATATCCTTGACGTAATCGGTTACAAATTTTTCTTGATTAAGCTCCATATTTTTTACTAGACGTGTTTGACTGAACTGCATGTCTTTAACCAGCTACTTTAGTTCTTCTATAATTTTCTTATAATTTTCCCTTTCATTGTCGACACTGATTTGATAACTCGTTCCTGCTTTTCCACTATCATGGATTTTGTTGAAATTTGGTACCGGAGGACAGGTGGTTCCCTAAGGCTTTGATCTTTGGCCTAGGGAAAAGTGTCCAAAAGATTTTAATTTTTCTCCTAAAGTAACTTTATAATTTTTATAATTATAAAGTTAAAATCTAATTTAAAAGTGACTTTAAGTGATAAAGTTACTAAGTCTAATTTTAAAGTGACTTTTATAAAGTCAATGAAAAATTAGAAAGGGAAAGTGACTTTGGAAATAAATGACTAAGTGGGTCTTTATTAAAGTGGGTGAATTAAAAAATAGAAAGTGAGATTTAAATTTGCATTTAATCTCAGCCATTGATCTCAATCTATTTCAGCCATTGGATTTAGAGATCACCCAAAAGTCACTTGGATCACCCAAAAGTCACTTGGAGTTATATTAAAGGAGGAAAAGGAGGAAAGATCATTCATTCTTTCATGAGCAGATTGGGAGAAGGAGAGCAAGAGAGCAAGGGAGATTTCTGGACAAGAAGGAGAAAGAGGCAGTAGTTTGGCACACATACCAGGCAGTTCTTCAGCAAAATCAGAACAGCAGAAAGACAAGCAGAACAGCAGCAAGAACAAGCAGAAAAAACTGATTTTTTTTGCTGAAAACTGAGAAGTTTCCAGGTGGTCTGTTGGGTTGAAAACGGGTAAGTTTGCTTGCTGAAAAAATTATTCTGTTGTAATTTTTGCTGAAATTTTCTTGCTGTAAAAAGGCATTTTTCAGAAATAAAGAAGAGCTCTCAAACTGGTTTTCCCCAAGAGTTGTAAGGGGTTTTTCCAGGGTCACATTGACCAAAAATATCAGTGTTTTAATGTGTTTTAATGGTTGTTTATTACTGCTGATTTTTATTTCTGCAATTTCCAGCATTCTGTAAATTTTCCAGAATTTGTGTTTTCAGCAAATTTATTTTTTTCAGCTTGTTGAATGTATGGTTATGGGAAAGGGCATTTAACTACATGGGAGAAATAAGGAGAAACTGAAACCGGGGTGGGAAAACAAAAATTTTAACATGGTATCAGAGCTTGAGTGTTGAAGGGCAGTTTGGGACAGCAAAAGAGAAAAATTACAGCTGCTGATTTTCACTCAGAAAATTCCAGCAAGCTGATTTTTCATAAACAACAGGTTTTATCTTTACTACAGCAGTGCTATTTTTCAGTTTTAGGACAGCAGGATGTCATTGGGATTGAGGGTGGAGGATAGGTTGGATGGGCATACAAATTACAGCGTTTGGAATGAGAGAATGCAGAGTATCTTTGAGGCGGCAGAAGTCTGGGATATTATGGTGCATACCACTCAGACCCCTGTTGTTGTGCCTACTGATGCTACTCAGTTGGCTGCTTATAATAAAAAGAACAACAAGGGTAAGAGGCTAATTCTAGATGGAATCAAAGACCATTGCATTCCTCATGTGAGAGGTAAGAGCAATGCCCATGAGATGTGGACAGCATTGTCCAATCTCTACCAGAGTACCAATGAGAACCGGAAAATGGTTTTGAAGGAGAAACTGAAGAACATTAAGATGGGTAATGATAGTGCAGCTGGATATCTCACTAAGATTACTAATGTGAGAGATGAGTTGGCAGCGATTGGAGAGGCCATTCCACCCATTGAGTTGGTGCGGATTGCGGTAAATGGCCTCCGCCGTTCATGGATGAACTTTGCTGATGGGGTTTGTGCACGTGAGACCGTTCCCACATGGGAGAGTTTTTGGGATGATTGCATTCAGACAGAGATCAGGAAAGGTCAGCTTGGGGCAGCCAAGCCAGTTGAGCAGGATGAGGATGTAGCACTGATGGCAGGAGGCAAGAAAGGAAAAGGGAAGAAGCAGGCTTCCACAAGCAGTGGTGGGGGCAAAGGAAAAGGTAAAGGTAAACAGGTAAACACACAGAAGGACTATTCCAAGGTGAAGTGTTGGAATTGTCAAAAGATGGGACACTATGCAGTTGTGTGTCCGGAGAAGAAGAAGAAGAAGGGGAAGGACCAGAGTTTGGCAGCTTCAGCAGAGATTGAGGACTTTGCAGGTCGTTTTGACCGGGAGTTTGCGTTCACTATGTGTGAGTCCTCTAGTGCAGGATCACCTGCCATACAGGTTCAGAGGGAGCAGGCTTTTCCCTCGATTAGCGGAGCATCTACAGGTATCTGGTATGTAGACAGTGGGGCTTCACGTCATATGACAGGAGTCCGTGAGTACTTCTCGGAGCTTTCAGAGAGTGACACTGATATTGAGGTAGTACTCGGTGATGACAGAGTTGTTAGAGCAGTCGGGGTGGGGACACTGACATTTCAGAGGGAGTCCAAACCTCCCTTGAAAGTGACGGAGGTTCTTTATGTGCCAGGGATGAGGAAGAACCTCATATCTGTCTCAGCTTTGGAGGACAGAGGATCTGAGGTACTGTTCAGGGGAGGACAGGTGTTGATGTATCCCAGGGGCGCTCCAGCTGAGTCAGCTAGAGTGATAGGTGTACGCCATGCAAAGGTGTACAGGTTTGCATTCCATCCCCTTTTGGCATTGAGTAGTAGTACCGACAGCAGAGCTAGCAGTTCTGAGCAGTGTGAGATTTGGCACCGCAGGATGGGACATATGTATCATAGAGCCTTGAGGACCTTGCAGGAGATCACTACAAGTATGCCAGATTTCAGTACTGATCACTTTGATACTTGTAGAGGATGTGCTATGGGCAAGTTTGCCAAATCCCCTTTTCCCAGCAGTGACAGCAGAGCGACTGGGATACTTGATTTGATAGATTCTGATGTGAGCGGTCGGATGTCTCATGTTTCCTTGAGTGGATATGAGTATTATGTTTTATTCATTGATGATCACTCCAGGAGGACCTGGATTTATTTCTTGAAGACCAAGAGTGAGGTCTTCAAACGGTTTCAGGAGTTCAAAGCTCTTGTGGAGACACAGACAGGTCGGAAGATCAAGTCCCTGAGGTCGGACAATGGAGGAGAGTACACCCTTGGAGAGTTTGTTGACTATTGTGCGGAGGCAGGCATTAGGAGGGAGTTCACTGTTCCTTACAACCCCCAGCAGAACGGGGTTGCGGAGAGGAAGAAAAGATCCATCATAGGGGCTGCCAAAGCCATGTTACATGATCAGGGGCTGCCATTGTTTTTGTGGGCAGAGGCCTGCAACACAACTGTTTACTTGCAGAACATGAGTCCGCATCGTGCCTTGGGGCACATGACTCCGGAGGGGGCTTTCTCTGGGAAGAAGCCTGATATTGGTCATCCTCATATCTTTGGATGCATTACATACTCCTATATACCCAAGGAGAAGAGGATCAAACTAGAGCCCACCGCAGAGAAGGGTATCTTTGTGGGCTACAGTGAGACCTCAAAGGCCTTTCGGATTTACATTCCTGCACAGTGGAGTTGTTGTTAGACGAGATGTGAAGTTCGAGGAGGACAGGGCCTTTAGGAGATCACGGGAGTTGAAGTATCTGGATCAGCCAGACCCTCAGCAGCAGTCGAGTCAGTCGCAGGGATCCGGTGGGCAGGGATCAGGAGGATCAGGAGGTACATCTATGAGGATGTCAGGTCCGTCAGTGAGCAGTGGCTCACCGAGCCAGAGGGGTG
>APFE030738754.1:141115-219259 GCA_000404065.3 Pinus taeda | reverse complement strand
GTGCAGAGAGACTCATAGAGCACTGCAAGAGAGATCTTGCGACGGAGTTTGAGATGAAGGACATTGGCTTGATGCATTACTTTTTGGGTTTGGAGGTGTGGCAGGAGAAGGGCATTTCTTCCTGGGGCAGGGGAAGTATATTGTGGACATCCTTAGCAGATTCCACATGGAGAATTGTAGACCCATGTCGACACTGATGATTACCAACTGGAAGAAGCTTCATGCTTCGGATTCCGAGTTGGTGGATCCCACATTGTACAGGCAGCTGATTGGTGCCTTGATGTATTTGGTCAACACTAGACCAGATATCTGTTTTGCAGTCAACACGATGAGTCAGTTTATGTGTGAGCCTAGGAAGGTTCACTGGGTGGCTGCAAAAAACATTTTGCGGTACTTGCAGGGGACAGGGATTATGGTCTGGACTACAGGCAGGGAGACGGAGTGAGATTGGTAGGATACACTGATTCTGATTGGGCAGGTTGTGCTTCTGATTGGAAGAGCACTTCAGGGTGTTGTTTTGGGTTGGGTTCAGCAGTAGTGTCATGGTTCAGCCGGAAGCAGCAGTCAGTAGCACTGAGTTCAGCAGAAGCAGAGTATATGGCAGCCAGTCTATCTAGTTGTGAGGCCATCTGGCTTCGCAAGATGTTGTTTGGCTTATTTGGTCAACCGTTGAGACCTTCAGTGATCTACTGTGATAATCAGAGTTGCATTAAACTCACGGGAATCCAGTATTTCATGACAGGTCAAAGCATATCGGGATCAGATATCATTTCATCAGAGACTATGTTCAGAAGGGAGCTGTGAAGCTTGAGTATATTTTCACTGATGAGCAGGTAGCAGACATTCTTACCAAAGCCTTACCACGGGGCAAGCATGTTTACTTCAGAGACAAGATGGGTGTGGTGAGGAACACCTTCCTCGTAAGAGGGAGTGTTGAAATTTGGTACTGGAGGACAGGTGGTTCCCTTAGGCTTTGATCTTTGGCCTAGGGTGGAAAGTGTCCAAAAGATTTTTAATTTTCTCTAAGGAATTTATAATTTTTATAAGTTAAATTAATTAAAAGTACTTTAAGTGATAAGTTACTAAGTCTAATTTTAAAGTGACTTTTATAAAGTCAATGAAAAATTAGAAAGGAAAAAGTGACTTTGGAAATAAATGACTAAGTGGGTCTTTATTAAAGTGGGTGAATTAAAAAATAGAAAGTGAGATTTAAATGTGCATTAATCTCAGCCATTGATCTAAATCTATTTCAGCCATTGGATTTAGAGATCACCCAAAAGTCACTTGGATCACCCAAAAGTCACTTGGAGTTATATTAAATGAGGAAAAGGAGGAAAAGATCATTCATTCTTTCATGAGCAGATTGGGAGAAGGAGAGCAAGAGAGCAAGGGAGATTTCTGGACAAGAAGGAGAAAGAGGCAGCAGTTTGGCACATATACCAGGCAGCTCTTCAGCAAAATCAGAACAGCAGAAAGACAAGCAGAACAACAGCAAGAACAAGCAGAAAAAGCTGATTTTTTTGCTGAAAACTGATAAGTTTCCAGGTGGTCCGTTGGGCTGAAAACGGATAAGTTTGCTTGCTGAAAAAATTATTTTGCTGTAATTTTTTGCTGAAATTTTCTTGCTGTAAAAGGACATTTTTCAGAAATAAAGAAGAGCTCTCAAACTGGTTTTCCCCAAGAGTTGTAGGGGGTTTTTCCAGGGTCACGTTGACCAAAAATATCAGTGTTTTAATGTGTTTTAATGGTTGTTTATTACTCCTGATTTTTATTTCTGCAATTTCCAGCATTCTGTAAATTTTCCAGAATTTGTGTTTTCAGCAAAATTTATTTTTTCCAGCTTGTTGAATGTATGGTTATGGGAAAGGGCATTTAACTACATGGGAGAAATAAGGAGAAACTGAAAACCGGGGTGGGAAAACAGAAATTTTAACAGATTTGTCAAGCAATGATACAAGTGAATGGCACATTCTGATATGGAGAATTGTCTTGAAATCTTTCATTGACAGTTGGATCCTTTACAAGATCACTTTCATTATGTTGCATAATTTTAGGGGCACAAAGCGAGCTACCTTGATTACCATATCTATCTGTAAAAGCATTGATGTTGTCTTGTAAAGAAGCGAAAGAATCTTCAGCACTATTATTAAACCAATTCAAAGCATCACCCTCTAAAGAAAAGGAAAATAGATGCATTTTGACATCTTCATGTTTATATTGGGGAGAACTACAATATTTGATTATTGTATGAGTAAACTTGCATAGATGTTTTCTAACAACAACTGAATCACTGCCTGAGAACAAAGGCAATTTATGAATGTTCGCTTCTGGTATATCATGGAGAAAATCAGTAAAATGACACAGGGTAAACGAATCATCCATGATGACTTGCTTGAAGGGATAAGGAGAGACCAAATGGATGCTAGAGAGAGACCCTTGCTCAAGAAAATCAAGAGATCAACAATAATTGAGCCTCTATTAGAAATTCTTGTAGGAAATGAAAGAAGTGGAGTCGCCACTTGAACGTGAGTCTAGCTCTAAGATCCAAAAGGCAAACAACTGGATATAAGGGAGGGTTTCTTGTTTGAGAAATAATGGATGAATAAGTGGAGTCGCTATCCAAACAAGAAACAAACCGATATGTCCAGGTGCTAAAGGTGCGGATGAAACGATTAATGAGATTATGAAAGGTAAGGTGATAAAAACATCAAATGACGCCAGGAAATATTGTGCCGTTTGACAAGCTAATGAATGGCGGAAAAGATGAGATGATTAAAATGATGTCGAAGAAACCAAGGACAGAAAAAAATCTATCCCTGGCAACGACGTCAAAAAATGTTGGCGTTGCTGGCTAAACTGAGAGATGAGAAAGATGAAAGATGAATGTCATAAAGCCAAGGCCCAATAAATCAGTCCTCGACATCGGTGCCAAAAAATGTTGTTGCACAAAGTGTCTAGGCATCGCGACAATGCTCAGAGTAAGGGCTGTCACTCTTGATCCTTACTCTGTTTAGACTCTTTCCTAGGCAAATCAAGGAGTGTAGTCCCTAAGGTAAATGGGTGATGGTAGCCTGTGAAACATAGACTCTAGGAGATTTTAATGATGAATAAATTGTTAATTTATGAAGATTTTCGGAAAAAATCACATTTCCAATATTTGGCCGACGCGTTTCGAACCAGCCAGTGTGGTTCATCCTCAGGACAAGATGAAGAGATAGATCTCCGAATAAGGTAAAATAGGAAGCTAGGTCACCCTAATGGCTAGAGGAAAACAGTTAGATTTGACCATAGAAGGAAAATTATATTATTTATTGATTAATCAATAAATATATAAATTAATCAGTAAATAATATAATTTTCCTTCTCTGGTCAAATCTAACCGTTCTCCTCTAGCCATTAGGGTGACCTAGCTTCCTATTTAACCTTATTCAGAGATCTGTCTCTTCATCTTGTCCTGAGGATGAACCACACTGGCTGGTTCGAAACGCGTTGACCAAATATTGGAAATGTGATTTTTTCCAAAAATCTTCATAAATTAACATGTTATGGATCATAGAAGCTTGAATTCAATGAATAACTTGATGAATTTAGAGCAAGTCTCGGTCGATTTATGATAGATGGATAGATTAAATGCTAATGTAACCAAGACACTACCACAAGATAGAAACGATTATAGATCAGTGCCTTTATGCTAAATTAACCGTAGATTAAGTAAGAAAACAAGTTATCCAGAACAAATTTCCAATATGTGACGAATAGTGACAATCATGTATGATCAATACAAACACGCAAAACTTTAACATGCAAGAGATTTCAGATTTAAAATGATTTTTATTTACTGCCCAAATCTAGATTCAATTAACTTTCTCCAATTGTCAATATGACTTCAAAAAATTTATCGCACTTTGACCATAGAAAAATATGAGAATGCTTTTAATTACCAAATAACACTAAGGAACCTTAGATAAACAATTTAATTATTCCTTAGGAACTTAATTTAATCTGAAGATGAGGAAAATAAATCAAAGGGTCAATAAAATAGATTTTTAATGGGCCATAGGCCACATTAAAAATACTTAATGTGAAAGCATAAATCCTTCAATTTTTTTTGTCCAAATCTTAGTCACAAAAAAAACTTTAAAAAAAATTAGATTTTTAAATGTTTTTCAAATCTTTTAGAAGATTTTTTTTTAAGTTTTTAGAAAAATATTAAATTTTTATGATTTTTAATGTTTAGATTTTTTTAATGTTTTTAGATTTTAACTTTTAGGATTTTTATGATTGTATATTTTAGAATTTAAAAAATTTAAATGATTTTATAAATGTTTTAGATTTTTAGTTTTTTTAAAATTTTAAATTTTTATTTTAAAAATCAAATTGAAAAAAGGGGAAATAAAAAAAATAAAAAAAAAAGAAAAGAAATCATACAAAGAATAAATTAAATAAAATCATTTGGATTAAAATCTAAACTCTAAAAAAGATCATGCCTAAAACCTAACGCATATACAAACCAAATAATAAAAAGAAATCGAATGAAAAATAAAAAAAATAAAATGAAACAGAATAAAAGAAACTAACCCTAAGCAAATGCATATATCGCAATGAAAAATAAAAGTTGAATAGCTTGAGTTTGTTGTCGTTTGCAGATTTACGAGAGGCTTGGACAATGGCGACAGAGGAATGGAGTTTACGATGGGGGATGGATACATCTACGCAAAGGGATTGCCAGTGGATGAATGAGTTTGATGAACAGGTAAGGAGGCAACGGAAGGATAAGATGGAGGCTGCGGGTCACAGGTCGAGAGCAGTTCCACGTCAGAGAGGTAAGGAGCAGCGAATGAATGAATGGGCTCGACGCGTTTGATCTGATGGTGGCGACAAGCAACAAGGGTTAACACAGGAGATGAGGGAAAGTAGGTTGGAGCAGTGGAGGGAGACGAGGGTTCTTTTGCAGGTTAATGAAAAAGTCGCGATGCAGATTGATGAGGGTCGCTAATACAAGGTAAGTCAGGCTTGCAGGCAGCGCAGGGTTTTTGAGGAGGAGGACGATGGCAGCAAGCAAATGAAAAACAATAACAAAAAAAACGCAGGCAGCAAAGAGGAGGGTCAAAAATCAAAATTTTCCAATAAATCCCAGAAATTTAAAATGATATCCCAACAGTAACCCAAAAATTTCCAAATTAAAATGTTATACTTCAACTTTAAATTTAACCATGAAACCCAAGAAAATATCCAGATCTAATTTTTTTTTTGGAACCCTTATGAATTTTTCCAGATTTTATTTATTTATTTTTTAAATTTAAACCCCTGGACTGCAAAAGGCTGATTAATATTCCTGCAAAATGATGTTGATGAACCCCAGAGATCCAGATCTTACCCTCGAGGTCCTAAATCTGGACTCTATACAGATTTCTCCTTCAGATCTGGCGCTCCAATACAACAATAAAACACCCAAACGATATATGCAAAAACCCAGAAAAAACCAAGTTAGAAAACTGAAAATAATTACAGATCTATGTACATGAAAAGCAGATCTATCAGATCTAGGGAGTGTGAGTCCAACTCTGCTCCCATCTGATAATCTGAGGCTCTCAACAGCTAGATCTATCGATTTTGCACAAAAAAATTTAAAAATTTTAAAGTTTAAGGGAGGTGCTGCTCAAAACTCTTCATGCATCACCCATAAAACAATATATTATGATATGCTCGGGATCAAATTAAGCTGAGCTCTTCAGAAAACAAGGATCGGGAGTTGGCTGGTCCAACTGAAAACTTCCCCTAACGCTCGATGATCTAAAAATTAAGACTTTCCTGCAAAACTCAATTCAACCATCAACATAGAGCGAGAAAACAATAATACAACTCAGACAAATAGAGATACCTACTATTACGTTCAGAATTTAGATTATTGTTCAAACCCCAGTGACTGAGCAAGCTACCTATACTCAATTCACTCTTCAGAAGCTATTATCAATGGCTAAAAAAATTTATGCATGAAAATGACACATCTTACAGTATTTCCACGAAGAGTAACATCTGTGAAAATTAACCCCAAATTCTTCTTTTATTATCCGAAAAAGGTTTACACAAGAGCTTTTCGCTTAGTACACGATCCAGAGATCGGATGAACTGATTGACAAATGACCTCCTATTTAAAGATATATCTTTCAATGGCTAGTTCGAGTGATCCTCGTCAAAGCAATCTCGACTGTTGATGAGGATCATTTTTTTTTTTTTAATCTCTTTTGTCGAAATTTTAAATTCTTGAGGAAATTAAATTTTCAATTAAATGAATTTTAATTAATTCAAAAATTAAATTTTTGAATTAAGTTCCTTAAAATTTTGACTTTGACTTAACCCAGGGACCAAAGCTTAAAATTTATCAAAATAATTAATTTACCTTAGTCCCTGGACCTCTTAAAATTTAATTTTTTAAGGACCAACGAATTTTGCCTTTGGAGAATTTAAATTTACCTAGGACCTAGAATTAATTAAATTTGTGGCTTAGGGTTTTGATTAATTTTGGTCAGAAAATTTAATTAATCAACCTATGAGGGAATAAATTATTTTTCCAACCTTCAAGACACTGTACATCATGATTTTTACATTTCTTGCATCTCAAGGGGGAAAACCCATTTGCAAAAGGCCCTCACAGACTACCCAATTCTGCAACACAAATATAATTTAGTAGACCAAACAATTTGTAATAACATATCCTAACCAAATAGTTAGGATTTTTCTCAAATCACTTTTACATAGACTTGATCTAGAAATCTAGGACTCCCCTAAGATCCAAGTGACAAAATCCATTCCAGCTTTGGGGTAAGGTTGAAGGAAAAATCTGCCGACCATCCGAGAATAGATCAGTGAGACAAAAAACCTCTCGGAATGTAGATCAACACCAGAAAAGTAGGTTTACCTAGGTAATTAAATACACGACATGGATCTGTTGGGATTATTTACATTATACACATGCAGAATGAGTTTACATTATAAGATGATGATCAAGCTGATGATCATAGCTGGACGACACGAACACATCAATCAGGCATTATCCTTTTTGCGAAAAAGGGGGCGTACTGCTATGGGTTGTTGACATGTAGTGGTCAACAATTTTTTTTGATTCTTATGTTCTTATCATCAAGATAATTTCCAAACAATGAAGATCACAAAACAAATGAAAGAGAGACACCAGAGATAGGCTCTAAGCCATGGCAAAACCCCTCCAAGGGGAAAAATCCAAAATAACTTCTCTTCTTATAGAAACAACTTCAAAGGAGACTTCCAAGATCCAAGACTCGAGAATATAGACCTCTACCAAGATCAAACCAACCATCAATAACAAGATCCTTCCTCAATCAAGAAAGTCAACCTTCAAACTATGTCTGATACCTTTCTGCAACTTTTAAACTAGGGGAAACCCTAGAAACTGCAGGGAACTCACACGTGTGGGCTTGGAAAGACAAAATTTTAGACATCCGCGCCTTCTTTTCATTTTGGCTAAACTTCTTCTTCCTTTTGGTATCCTTGTACTTTTTCTTCCTTCTATTGGCAGATCAGAATGAGAGATATGTGTGACTTACTTGTGTGTCAATAAGAGGTCAAATTCTTATTCCTTATACAGTCTTCTAAGGTGCTCGATTAGGCCTTTCTAGGCCGACATTATCAATAGCTGGCTGACTTGGTCATGGGGCTCTTGAGATCATTCTAGAGACGAAATAATATTCCTTTTTCTTGTTACATGTGCCCAATTGGGCCTTTTACAATATGACAAGGATCATGACTAATAACAAAACCCTAAGGGCACTCAATGGGTGCTTTGACCTAGTGACCAATGACCTTGAGCATGAAACCCATGCTTAAATAAATAATTTTTCTTTTACATTTTTTTTTCTTTTTCTTTTTTTGAGAAATACATAAAAATTACATGATGTCATGAGCCAAATAGCAATTATGAAGACTGATACTAGTTACACTTTTTCAACACTCCCTCTTAACTAGGGAGGTATTCATAATTGATCAACCAGTACAAGGACAATACCCATTTTGAAAAGTTCTCATAAGAAGAGTATCAACATATGCAATGCTAGGGATCTTGATACCATAACTACCAAGGTATCAACCCAACAGGGACTAAGGTGTCATCAAGGCAACTTGCCTAGGTACCATCAGTCTACAACCCTGGTATCAATCCAACCGGATATAGATACAATCTAGGCCTCCATGCCAAGACACCAACCCTCAAAGGGATCTAGGTATCATCAAGGTCAAGATATCAACATGTAACGACCAAAAGTCATATACACAGCAAAAATCTTTAAAATACTTCAAAGATGTAAATGTCGATTGTAAGACATGTAACTCTATATTGAATATTGTATGTTGAATTGATGTAAGATATGAGATGATTATAAACCAACCTATATCCATCTTAACTCCGGATCTATCAAGTTTCGAGAGGGATCAAATCTCTCGAGGTGCAAACCTCTTTTTTGAGTGCAAAACTGGAGGAAAGGTTTGCACATCGAGAGATTTGATCCCTCTTGGTGCTTGATAGATTCGAAGTTAAGATGGATCTAGATTGCTTTCAGTCGTGTGCGGCGAATGAAAATCTAATGAACACATGCTTAATTTTATCAATAATATGTAAATTCATTTAATAACATAATCATTTTAAATATGCTAAATGTGTCTCAGATTAATCTGGTTATTTTAATTTTAAATTTTCTTAGTTACTTCAATTTGTTGAGATGATAAATATTGTTAATAACTTAAATGATGAAATAAAAATTTTCAATGTAAAGTGACAATGTAATAGTGTCGAGTGATAGAATGTGAATAATAAAAATATAGTCAATTACAAATAGTCTTCATGGTGATTAATCTCAAACTATTTTCTTATACTATTCTTATTGTCATCCTTGTTACTTTTGTCATCTTTTCATATCAATTATATGAAAATGAAAGGTTAAATTGTAAACCATTTAAATCTTTAGCTTGAGTTATTATAGTAAATGTCATACCTTGTTTCTCTTTCTCTCCAATATTACTAGGTTGAATTACTATAACACAAAAATCAATGTACATTGTCAATAATTTTTTGTGCTTACACTGAAATCAATGCACAATGTTAATCCAATCACTTTAAAATTAATGTACTATCATACATCCAATTGTCAAATCAGAAATCAACATCTACACTAAAATCAATGCATCTAATGCAAAAAATCAAATAAGATTAGAAAATAACATTTACACTAAAATCAATGCATCTAATGCAAGCAATCAAATAGGATTAGAAATAAACATTTACACTCAAATCAATGCATCTAGTGCAAGTAGGGAAATAGAATTATAAACCAACATCTACATTGAAATCAATGCATCTAGTGTAAGCAATAAAATAGGATTAGAAATCACCATCTACACTTAAATCAATGCATTTAGTACAAGCAATCAAATAGGATTAGAAATCATCTAAATTGAAATCAATGCATTTAGTGCAAGGAATCAAATAGGATTAGAAATAATCTACATTTAAATCAATGCATCTAGTGCAAGCAATCAAATATCAGTAGAAATCAACATCTACACTAAATTCAATGCATCTAGTGCAAACAATCAAATAGGATTAGAAATCACCATCTACATTGAAATCAATGCATCTAGTGCAAGAAATATTCTTCCCTCTCCCCCCTCCATCTATATCTCCCTCTATCTCTCCTTCTTTGTTTGTCTATCTCAACCTCCCAAACACAAACACTCTCTCACTCCATATCTATCAATCTCTTTGCCCCTCCCTTCCTCTCTTCACCTCTCTCTTGTTTCCTCTCTTCACTTTCCATCTATATCTCTATCTCCCTTTATCTCTCTATATCACCCTCAAAACATACACTCTCTTTTTCCAATCTATCTATGTATCCCTCCCTCCTCCTCTCCCTCTCTCTCTCTTCCCCTCCTATCCCTCTCCCCTGCTTCTATCTCTCTTCCCTCCTATTGTCCCCTCTCCCTTTCTCTCCATCTTCCTTATCACTTCCTCTCTCTCACTATTTCGCGCTTCTAAGCTCCCTCTCTCCCCCCCTCCAACTCTCTCTCTCTCTCTCTCTCTCCATATTTGTTACTATATCCCTCCCTCTCCTCTCTCCTTCTCTCCCTCATTCTCTCTATCTCTCCTTCTTCGTCTCTTTATCTCACCCCCAAACATACACACTCTCTCTCCATCTCTCGCTTGTCACTCCCTCTCTCCACTTCTCACTCTGTATGTATTTCTTCTTCCCTGCCTCTCTCCCCCTCCAACTCCATCTCCCTATACCTCCCTCTCCCCTCCTCTCTCTCAAGTTCACTCTCTTGTACTTCCTCTGTCTCCCTTTCTCTCCTACCTTTCTCTCTCTTCCCCCATCTCTCTCTTTCTCTCTCTCGCTTTGCCCTCCAATCCTCTCTCTCCCCCATCCCTCTCCTACTCTCTCTGAAGTCCTGTCTCTCGTTCTTCCTCTCTCCCTTTCTCTCCTACCTCTCTCTCTCTCTCTCCATGTTACTATATCCCTCTCTCCTTCTCTCTATCTCTCATTCTTTGTCTCTTTATCTCACCCCTAAACATACACATTCTCTCTCCATCTCTCCCTTGAGTCACTGCATCTCTCTCTCCACTTCTCACTCTCTATGTCTTTCTTCTTCCCTCCCTCTCTATCGCTCCCTCTCTCCTCCTCTCTCTCTTTGTGCCCTCCAATCCTCTCACTATCTCCCTCCCTCGCTCCTTCTCTCTCTCCCCCCTCCATCTTTGTGTCTCCCTCTCTCTCTTACCCTTCTCTACCTCTCTCACTCCTCTCCCTCTCTCTTCATTCGTCCTCTCCCCTCTCCTTCAGTTTATCTCCATCTCTCCCTTGTCACTCCTCCTACCTCTTCACCTCTATAACTCTATGGATTTGTTCTTCCCTCCCATATATATCTAGAGTTAATATATATAATAATTTGGCCCATGGTATTTGGCCCATAGAGTTGGTATATAATTAGATGTTGACTTCTAATCCTATTTGATATAGTTGGTATATAATTAGATGTTGATTTCTAATCCTATTTGGTATATTTTTATTTTTTTACCATACCTCTTTATACTTCTTTTATATTTATTTATTTACCATACCTCTTTTATAAATATGGTATTTGGCCCATGGTATTAATAACTATTTGTCCCATAGTATTTTGCGCATAGGCTTCACCTAAATAAAACCTCTTTTTTGAGTTTTCGTAAATATAAAGAGGTTTATGGAGTAAATATAAAATGAGGTTTTATTTATTTACCATACCTCTAGTTTATTTATATTTTTATTTATTTACCATACCTATGGTTTATTTATATTTATATTTATTTACTATAACTCTTTTTTGAATGTTCCTAAACCTCTTTATATTTTAAATTTATATTGTGTTTATACATAATAATAATTAGATTGATTTTTAATGTAGGCTGACATTAGATTAAAAATGTTAAATGTTAAACATTACGATTACGTTTACATTTACATGTTTACATTTTTACGTGAGACCTACCCCCATATTGGGCTATAGAGCGCCTCTTGGCGCAATGAGAATGAGGGCCTGCTTATATACCCTAGGCAAGTGCCCTTTAATGAATGGTCATGTCTCTAAGGCACACCTTTTCATTAGTAACTAACTAAACATTAGTTAATTAATTATTAATTATTAATTATTTATATTTATTAATTTTATATGAATTATATTCCTAACATTGCCCCTCTTCAAAAATCTTTGTCCTAAGTTTACCAATGAAAGGTTGGATCTCTTTCTTCTGCTCGTCACAAAGCTGTCATCTTCCTTGTTACAAGACGATATGATCCTTGGAGCGATAAATAAAATTGTCGAATCGAAAATGGATTTGACCATCATAGATTAATCCTCTGTGAAATCTTCTGGTCACTGGAAATTTGTGATGAATTGTTAGGATTAGATTTTGCAAAATTCAGTATTCTTTGGAACATAAATTTGTTGTTTCTGTTTTGAGTGACACTGGTACGCAGATTGATTGAAAGTCTTCTCTTGTGATTCGAATGCCAATAAATAGTTCTTTTGGTTGGACTTTTCCTTTATCATTTTGGCAACTTCTTGATTTCCTTCAAGTGTTGTTGTTGTTGAGTTGGCTATTGAATCTTCATTTGGAATGTCTATCATTTGAATTGCGACTTTTGAATATGTTTTAACTTCTCTAGATTTCTCTTCTTCTTTATTTGTGATATCGACTAGATCAATATTTATTCCTTTATCTTCAACTTGGACTGAAACAATTGACAACATCAATACTTCGTTTTGAAGTTGTTTTAAGTTATCATTTAGTGACTTCTTGTCACTTTTAAGGTTCTTAATTTGCATAAGTAGGGCTTGGTTATGATTCCTTTGACTTGAAAGTTCTTCATTTCCTGAATTGTTGACATTGTCCTTAATATCCATCTTTTTATTTTTGATTTGTTCTAAAAACCTTTGATTCAAAGTTTTTAAACGCAAATTTTATTCTTCCTTCTTCAATAGATTCTCGTTGAATTTCTTCTTAGAACTATTGTTTTCTTGCTTTAATTTTTGCTTCTTGATCTTGGACTTTCTGATCTGTTCAAGTAGTTTTTAATTATGGTCTCTTAGGCACAAAATCTCTTCATTACTTTCTATTGATTTTTTATGAAACTGATCTTCAAGATGTTTATATTTCTTCTCCGATGCTTCGTTCTTTTGTGAAGTTTTGCAATTTCTTCCTTTAATAATTTTATTTGCATCTACTCATTTTCTTGTTGTTCTTCTGTACTAAACAATCTTCCACACCGTGGACAATGTAAATTTCACCTTTTTTGAATATATGTATATCCAATTTCGTCTAGACAACTTGGACATTTAGTCCAAAGTAATGATTTATTCATGGAATTCATCTTTTGTTTAAAATTCCCTTAATAACTTTGATTGGAACTTTAGAATTAAATTAGGGTTTTATTTTTAAATTAAATAATCTCCCTTGGTAATTTTACCTCCCTTCTAACATTTTATAAGAATGATTTTTTTCTTTCTATAATACTGAATTTTCTTTGTAACTTTGTACTTTAATACCTTTTTTCTTTTTCTTTTTTAACTTTATTTTGTTTTATTTTTTCTTATATATATATATATATAAATATATTTGTTCTATATATATTTATAATCTTTTTTTCTTTTTTCTTTTTGAAAAGTTACAACCCTAGTAAAACGTGGCTATTCACCTTTTGGGGTATATAATATAAAATATATGTCCACTTATGTGTCTTTGACTTAGTTAATTTTCTCCACATAAAAAGTAAAACTTACCATTCACATAAAGAGATTTCGTATTACTTTGTTCTTTTTTTACCTTGAAAATGAGATGGGCAATTACCATGGGTTGCTAAAACCATGAGCTTGTAAACCACTTAATGAAGAATCAAGATAATCTTATCTACTCTTCCTTCTCTTACGTATAGTTTTAAAATATTTGGAAAGATTCCCGTTTGACTTTATCATGCACTTTTTATCAATAATGTAGAACCTTTTTAAATATATGAATGTTCTCCTTCAAAATATACATTCGACTATTTTTTTTATTATAATCATTGAAATGTCAATAGCCATAGGCCTTATTTTTTTTTTTAATTAAATAATTCTTTTATTTAACTCTTTTCTTTTATAATCTTTTTTTCCAATTCCTTTTTTTTTAGCTCTTTTTTTCTTAAAGTGGCAAAGGGCCTGACCGAAAATGGAGAAACTCCAACTCGTGTAGCGAAACACTTTAGTTGCGACGACAAGTTGATGGCCAAAGGCCGGGATCTGCCAACGTGGCTTTGATACCAATGTAATGAACAAAGTTCAGTTATGCTTTGATACCAATATAACGAACAAAGTTTGTATACTAAGAGGAATGCTCTGATACCAATGTAACGACCCAAAGTCGTATATGTTGCGAAAATCTTTAAAATACTTCAAAGATGTAAATGTCCATTGTAAGACATGTAATTGTATATTGAAAATTGTATTTTGAATTGATATAAGATATGAGATGATTACAAATGAGATTGAGGGCCTACTTATATACCCTAGGTAGGTGCCCTTTAATGAATGGTCATGTCTCTAAGACATGCCTCTTCCTTACTAACTAATTAAACATTAGTTGATTAATTATTATTTATTAATTTTATATGAATTATATTCATAACACAACACTAAAATGAAGCTCCATATTATCAAGACCAAGATACGCTCCCACACTGGGATGTAGACATCATCAAGGCCAAACTATAAATGAGATCTCAATACCAACTAGGCCAAGATGTCCTCCCGAGTACCATCATACGGGCATGCAACCTAAGGTACTTATCTCTCCCTTTCAACCAAATCAGATATATCCACCAATCCAAGCATGCTTCTCAAATATTCAACTTCTCAAGGAGAGATCAACATATCAGCTACTTGTTCATCCATTAGAACATACTATAGCTCCACGACCCCAATCAGTACAGGTACTTATTATTAATATGCTAGCATAAAATCCGAGGTCCTCATCCATTCTGATGTTGCTTATATTATCACAATAACCAAACAAATCTTGATGAAAGCTTCCTTTTCCAACCTCTCAAGTAGCACCAAACTCAACTTCAACACTTTTGAAAACAACCGACTCATCGAAATTATCCACTAGTGGTGCTTTAGCTATTCTTTAGATCACATTCTTTTCTCATGACCTTCATTAGAAGTATGTTTGTTAGTCTCCCTCTCAACTATGGAGGATAAGTTCATCATCAACAATTTTATTTTTGCAGCTACACAAGCTCTTTCTTTTGTATCATCATATCATTGGAGAACTTTGACCTTCAGGAACATCATTCTTTTCTTCATATGGTAACAAGGTCATTAATCATCAGCGTAAACTTCAATGTCATCAGGGTTCTTATAACGCCCTCTTTCCATCGTGCTCAACATCATCATAAAGTCATCATAAAGTACGAGGTAGGCATACAACTTTACAACCTCTTTGAAAACTATGTACCTGCAAATCTCATCAATGTCATGTCCCCATTTTTATTTTCCTCTATAGTACAACTAGGATGGGTTTTCAGGGTATGTGATGGGCAGTCCGCAAGAGCAGGATTACATCATCAGGGGTCCCGGGGGAGTTTTGAGGAGTATTTATGGGATTTGATGGCATTCGCTTGACATATTCCATCATCCGCACAACTTGCCTTTCATTCTATTGCATTCCAAGAACTTTCAAAAAATAGCATTATTATGGGGCCTAAATTAATTATGTTCGAGGTGGCGTTCTGGGAATATATTTTCAATGAACACTTTAGTGTAATAGCTTGTTGGAACTAGAACATGAATATCTACATGATGGGATGCTGAGAAGTGACCTCCAGTGGACGGAGAGAATATCGTGGGTGATTTACCATTTTCCTTAATTAAAAATGACTTTAATTAGTCATTTAATTAAGGAAAAATAATTAATTAGAGGTGTTATCGCTCAAACTAGACAGGGGTCCTAGGGGCACTTGTTAGGTCAAGAGAAACAATGAAGCTAAAGTCCACTGTCACCACAGCTACAGCTTCCGACTCTTTACAGCCTCACCTATGGGAGGAGACCTGATATATGGAGAATCACTTATGAAGGATAGATCAGCTAAGATGGGTGTGAAGTGATCTTGAGGACCCTTTTCTAGGGTAGGCTCAAGAATGGGACTTGCTTTCTTCTTAAGCAAGGTACAAGGCTTTCTAGGAGAAGGTGATAAGGATTTAAGGGCTAGGTTTAAGGAGTGTGAATTGTAAAGGAGCTTCCAAGACCCTGAAATCCTTGTTGAACTTGGTTTCCCAAGTAGCTTTTGAAGAGTTGACTTTTCAAAGGTATGAGACCACGCAGGACCAAGTGGACCCAGGTGAGGTCAAGAGGAAGGAGTCTAGCAACCAATGATAGATTTGACCTAAACAAGGAGGAGAAAGGGGTCAAAGAAGTGATTTTCACTCAAAGGTGCAAAATGATCCCTATGAGGAACTAGCCTAAGGAAACTTAGGGAAAAACCAATCTCGAGGCTAGGGCTTGGGATATCTCACAACCCCACCGTCAAAATTTCCTCAAATTTGGACAAGGGCTACGAAAAACACTATTGCAGTTGAGATCAAGAGATCGAAGTTTTTCTATGGGTGGTTTGTCGGGAAAATGATGCCCTAGGCACCCTAATTTGGCTAGACCTAGAATAAAGAAAAGCAAGTTAAGTAAAGTAATTGTTTAAGTGATCACATTATGGTAGATCAGTGTTTAATCCTTTGGGAGATTGGAGTCAAGATGAATATGAAAATGGACTTCGTTTCTAGGTCAAGGAGGCTTTAAGATCAACTTCACTTGTCCTTAGGGCAAAGGAGAGTGACCTTAAAAGCTTTTATACTTCGTTTTGCAAGGTAAGGTGGCTTACCAGGATAAATTTAACCATAGAATTATCCCTAGGAGAATTCGTTCGACATACATGGCACATACATAGAGATATGCTATATAGAAACATAATTCCAAATTTAGCAGTAAATGCATGCAACTGCTAGCCCTAGTATAGCGAAAATCTCATTATCAATGCATGTGACTTCGTTTCTAGGTCAAGGAGGCTCTAAGATCAACTTCACTTGTCATTAGGGCAAAGGAGAGTGACCTTAAAAGCTTTTATACTTCGTTTTGCAAGGTAAGGTGGCTTATCATGATAAATTTAACCATAGAATTATCCCTAGGAGAATTCGTTCAACATACATGGCCCATACATAGAGATATGCTATATAGAAACATAATTCCACAATTTAGAAGTAAATGCATGCAACTGCTAGCCCTAGTATAGCGAAAATCTCATTATCAATGCATGTGACAAAGTAAAAGAATAATAGCATTAAATTTGTACTTACATGTAATAGAATATATCTAGCCACCAATAAACTTGCCAATCATGAAGCTCCATGATAATAAAAGACAATCCATACATCAAAATTCATCCATGCTCCAAAATTTCGTCCACCAAGAAAGAATAGCGAAAATCTCAAGAGAGATATAAGTCCAAACAAAGAGATGATGAGAAATGAACTCTCATCATTTGCATTTATACACTCCTAATGAGTTCGATTTAGCTATTTGAGCCCCTAAAATAAAAATAATGTGCAAATAACTAACTTTTGGTGACAAGCCCACCAAACTAGCTCATAAACAAAATAACAAGCCTCTCAAGAGGTTGAATGATCAATAATACATGTCGCTGGGCTCTCTAAAAACCCTGATGAAGTCCATAAGTGCCATAATGATAAATAGGACTACCAAAAGTAATGGACAAGGGTTTGACCCCCTGTTTTCCACATAATAAACCTGTGGTGCTCCCAATGGGTGTGAGGGCACACAAGTGAGCTCATGGGTCTCAAGGTAAGTCGAAGATGCCTGTAGATCATCTGTTAGGGCTCAGATGTCGGTGTAAGTGATGCCACATCAACATACATGTCTTGGGTCATCTGCCAAGTGCATGATACAACTATGGGGCTGACTGGGCAAAGGTGAATCAAGCTTCCTCGTCCAATAGGTGAATCTTGATCAATCTCTGAACATCTCTGGGGATCCATGAAGTGATGTCTACTGCTGTGGAGGCCCATGGATCTCAACACACCCTACATGTGCCAATGTAGCCCTCTGGAGGATTAGGACCTCGTATAGGGAGACCAAACCCAAGATGGAGACCACCAATCCTGCATAAGATCCAATGTGTCCCCTAGCCTTCCAGTACAACAATTCATCAAGGAAATCGAGTAAAAGAGCATACAAACCATGGATAACAAGTGGGGACTTCATAATGGCATGCCTTTCCATAATGGGCTTTGGCATGTGCCAATGTCTCCAAGCTCCAAATGGGGTTAACCAAGTATCCTATTGGGTGGTTTCTACTTCTAAAGGGGATAATATGTTCAAGGTACATCCTTTAAAAGGTGGTAGCATGTGATAAAGAGATGAATGGAGTAGGGAACGAAAAGAGGCAGCCCTGGGCCACATGCTGGGGTAGAAGGGTAGCTAGAAAAAGGGAAACTCACATTTGGGTATATAATGTAGAGGGAGCAATCGTAGTACATGAGGTGCCCCAACCTTGATTTTACCACTCTTCTTATATGCCTTTTTCCTTTTATGATTTTTCTTTAATTAACTGCTCGGGTCTCAAGGGGTAAGAGCATGATGTGTGAGATATAGTAGTGGATACCCCCTTTAAGGTAGGGTGGTTTATTGCCCACTAGGGTTTGGGACAATCATGGGTTCCTAAATGATAAAGGAGGCTCATCTAGGGCCTGTAGGAACCAGGGTGATGGCCATGATGATGGGTACAGCTCATGTAGTGGATTTTGTCCACGTGCTAAATGTGTTTGTCCCGACCATTCTTTGCATTTTGTGGTACATTTTCTTGTTGAATGTGAACAATTTTCTTTAAATTTTCTTTTCAGTTGCATCAACCTCTAGGGCATCATTCCAGGTCTGATCGAAGGTGTCGGCAAGGGGAAGGGGAAAGCTAACTTATGTGGATCCAGTGGAGGAATGTGAACCCGGGTGGGAGAAATGATGAATGGGGTTATAATGAGTGGAAAGGGAGTAATATATATCGATGAGGGAGATGGACCACACAACCAAAATCAGGGTTTCCCATGCAATACCATTCCTCAAGCCCAAGGGTTAGTAAAAGAGATTCCATGAGACTAGGTTCCAAGGTTAACATCCAAAAGATGTCTAGGGGACAAGAGCACAAACCTAGCTCATTCTTTTCGCCGAATCCCCCCATTAATCCGTGCCCAAGAGTGTCCATGATAAGAAAACTACAATACTCAATTACCATATGACAAGGCATAGCTTTAGGTTCGGGAGGCCCACCTTCAAACATACGATCATGGCAGATGGGTGAGGGACCACATGGCTGGCTCAGGTGGCAGAGAAGTGGGCACAACGAGCTAGTTGGTGGCTGTCGGTTGAAGACCATCTTGGAGATTTTTTTTCTTAGGGATATCACCCACAAAATGTTGGGTAACATCTGGCTCTAGCTGGGACGCGATCTCTCGAAGAAGTGGATGAAGCTACTCGAACAGGAGTTCACGAGTACTCCAACACTCTCTTCTTTACCGTAGACATGTTACTTGTACATATAATAGATGAAAAACACGGGGTAACATGCTTTTGCGACGTCTCATGATCGCGCATGCTTGAATTAGGCCCATAAAATCGACTCGTAGAAGTATAAAATGCAGTTTTAAAATCTAAAAGCAACTAATCTATCATGAGAAATATCATATGACATTAGTTCTAATGCAGAAACAACATATAATGCATCCTACTCTACCATGCATATGATACAATATCAAGTCTCAAGGAAAGGGGTGATACGACTTAATTTGATTGGCTCGGGCCAAAGTTCGTCGTTGAGTTTAGCTATGGAATAGTAGTCCTGCTCAACCTTTCATGAATCTCGACAAGCATTGGGTCTCTATCAACCAAGGCCAAGTCCCCGACCTTATATTCCTTTTGAGGCTTCCACTTTCTTCTTGTTTTGGGATTTGGTCGTTTGAGAATGCAGACTTCTTATGATGGGAGGATAGGAGGATAGGAGAAGGCGTCTCGGTTTCATGAGTTTCATAGTATGGGATTGGTCCAGGCTTGATCACATAAGAAAGGTAGGTGGGCTCTCTATAGAGGATAAAATGGGTACCATTAGTTTGCGGGATAGTTGCATATGATAGGTCCATTTGGAGATAGCCTCCAATCGTGGCTCCCCACTTCCTAGATAAGAGCATCCCCCATACATCAAGGACATCCATGACCACAACATCCATGAGAAGCGATATATCAAGGTATCTAGCCAAAGAGACCTCTAGGTCTTTTATGAGACCTTCCACCTCTACGGGCTTAGAGTTAAAACCGCATACCTTTTTGTATGGGCGAGTGATGTTAAAACCCATTTGCTTCATAAATTTTAGAGGCATGATGTTTGCGGAAGCCCCCGAGTGTAAGAAGAGGTCATTGATAGCCAAAGTGAACATAAATGGTTCATACCCAGGGTTTCGAGTAGGAATATGAATGTTTTTTAAGTCTTTGGGTAATTCTTCTTCCTGGATACATAGGAACTTCTTGATTAGTTGTTGTTGCTCGGGAAGTTTTGCAATTGCTGTCAAAGGAGTAGGGATGGTTATTTTCCCTATGGAAACCCCTATGTCAATGTTAAGCTTAGCCTCGTTTCCCTTCTCTTTCTTCTTGATTTTTTCCTTTCTTGGAGGATCCTTTTTTGAATTGGCTTTGGTTTGGGGATCCTTCTTGGGAGGAATTTCAGGGGAGACTCATTGGGAGGGGTTTGCTTAGGCAATGAGTCTTCTTTAGATGGTTCCTTAGACGTTGCAGAGTCTTGTTATTTTCCTTTCGTGAATATTGGACACCTTTGAATCTTCCCTTGCTATCAGAGTTAAGAATGGACTCTTCCTTTTCTTCTTTAAGGGTAACCTCACTAATGGGAGGGTGTGTGTACGAGCCTCCCAACGAAATGTTGAAGATGTTAGATTCCACAAGATTATCCTGCTCATCAATTTCTTCATCCTCACTCTCTCCCTCTTAATTTCCCTCATCTTCAGAAAATGAGTTCGACTCAACAACATTGGTTGGAGCCAAAGTGTTTGGGAATTGAGACGAGCTTGGCCTATCTCCTTCATTTTTCTTTTTGGGAAAGGGTTTTCCTTTTGGAATATGTAATGTCCCAAATGGAACAATTTGGGGTTTTCTTGAAATTCTAACTCAGAAATACTTCAGAAAAAATTTCCATTCATAAACAGAAGATTGCCATGAAAACTTTAACAACATAGAACATGTAAATAACAACAATGAGCAGAAGGAAATCTCAACTTTATTTATAATATATATAAATTGGGCCTTTACATGTCAAAACAATTGATATAGCTGAGATAGAACCGACCTCAAGGAGCTACTCTAATACTACCCTTGCCCTCCACCAAAACTGAACTGAACTGCCACTACTAAGCTCTTCTGTGAATTCTGGATGAATTCACCCGAGAGTTTCCCTCCTAGGGCTACTGTTGAAGTAGAGAACTGGGTTCTCAAACCTATCCACACGAAGAAAATACAAATCCAAGATGTCTCCAAATGACCTCCTCTTTTATAAAACTGATGGATAGATCTCCAAGCCTCTAGAAGCATCTTATTTTATTATTTTATTATTATTCTAGAAGCTCTTCCATTGACTTTATCTTAAGTGACCTTTTAATTTTATTTTATTTCACTTAAGTCACTTTTGGCCCATTTCCTCCAATTAATTATGTTTCCTTAATTAAATGACTAATTAAAATCATTTTAAATTAAGGCAAATGGTAAATCACCCATCATACTCTCTTCGACCATTGGAAATCACTTCTCAGCATCCCATCCTATAGATCTTTTTGTTCCAGTTCCAATGAGCTATTACACTGAGGTGTTCCATTAAGTAATCTTCCCGGAATGCCACCTCAAGCATAATTAATTAAGTTATACTCCATAATAATGCTAATTTTTGAAAGTTGTCGGAATGCGACGGAACTGAAGGCAAACTATGCGGATGCTAAAATATGCCAAGCGAATGCCATCAGATCCCATAAAGACTCCTCAAAACTCCATCGGAACACCTGATGACATAAACTTGCTCCACTGACCTGGCCACCCCCTGCCTTGGAAATCCACCTTGGCTGTACTATGGAGGAAAATAAAAATGGGGGCATTACAAAATATAACTAGATTTTTGGGCCCTTTCCAAGCAGTGATTTTATTCATGATAACCTGTCACGTGAGTTGGCTTCTTCAGTAAACTTCTCCATTTTCTTGAGGATGGCCAAGAGGGTTTCTTCATGTTGATCTTTGGCTTTCTCCTTCTTAACCTCGACTTTAGCTCTAGGGTGGTTAGTGGCATCTACCTTTGAGATTCGTAAATTTTCCTCAACTTCCATTGCTATCTCTTTGGCTTCAACCAATGTGGAAGGTTTCTTTCCCCTTAGTGCATAGGTCAAGTGGCCTCACACAACTTTTATGAATTTATCAAGGATATTAGCTTCAAAGGGTTTCAAATGATCGGGGATATCCTTGACTAACCTACCAAATTTTTGAATGAATTCCTGTATGTCTTCCCTTCCCTTGGTTATTTGATAGAAATTTTCAATGTTAAAGGTTCCTTGGGCATTGCATGACCATCTCTTCATGAATAGGCCTTCAAAGTCTTCTATGCATGCTGGGGGAAGTCTAAGGTACCATTCTCTTGTTTGTCCTTCAAGCCAGTGTCGCAAGAACCGTCCCCTCCCCACGGATCTGGAGGCAGATCCGCGTCCCGTACAAATCCACCACCATTCCTTCGGCGGAATGCAGATTGGAAAATCGGATCTGCGGATCCGGAAAGGATCAGGTGCAGATTTGTGGAGGTTCGGGCATGTATCCACCGTGGATCACGAGCGGATCCGAGAGAAGGTGGACAGTTCACATTGTTCCACAGGGCTTTTTTTGTTTTTGGAAATTTCGAACTGTTATGTGAGGAACTACACTTTCTAAATACTCCCAAGGTGCCCCTTGATGCTCCTTAGACGCTTCCTAGATGCTCCCTAATGGTAATGTTAAATTCTTAAAGTAAAAGTGAGATTCTCCTTTATTTTTCATTTCCATCCTTTTACTTAAATTTTTAACATTACCATGAAATGACTTAAGATGTTTGAGAGTGGTTCCAACCTCATCAGACTTCATATGGAGAAAATAGAATTTCATATCCCATTCAAAATTCAGCAGACTTAACAATTTTTAGGATCAATGGGATTGTGGCATTTCATTGGATTATATCATGTATGAGGGCATGTGATTGACATTTAATCAAGAACATTAAGCCCTATATGTACCCCAGTGTCGATGTTGTTGATTGTTGAACTCCTTTGTCATGGCCTTAACAACTATGTACCCTTCACTCAAGTCAAAATTATTGATCAGGCGTGTTAAGCTTTCTATACATATTATAAGGCTTGGATTAAGCTTTTTGATCAAAATTAGGCAATGTTGACTAATATCCCTATAGAATTGAAGTAGAGGCAAAGGCTACACAAGAGAAGAGGAATCTAGATTCTAGATGGTTGATGTTGGAATAATTAATCATTGATGTACAATGAGTGCCATATCTATCTTGATTTATGTAAAAATATGCATGTTTTCATGTCTTCTACAACTAATTGGTAATTTGGTATTTTTAATATAAATGCAATAATATATATAGTATATATATATGTATATATTATATTATATATTATATATATATATATATATATATCGAGTATACACTTCCGAGATGCTTCACTTCTTAGATTTTTGGGAAATGACACTTCTGCGTCCCTGCTTCCAAAAAATGTCCCTGCTACGTGCAACGTTGCTTCAAGCGATAGAACAAAAAGCATCACGAGCCTTTCTTCATCGAAGATCATCCTAGGGGATATCTGCCAATAGAATTCCTCGACAAAGTCACAGACAGTCCAAGTAGCATCCCCTTTGATCTTGGGTAACCATCGGTTATATTTTTCACGTAATGGTTTGGGATCATCACTCCAGTTCAAAGGAGCAAAGACACTAACCAAGTGTCTTTCACTTTTGGTCATCTTGGGTTGGTCTTGTTTTGGGTGAGTGTTAGAACTAGATGCCATCTTTGGGGAAGGATCATTGACTTTCTCAAATTCAAGGAGAAGGGCGGTCCTAACAAGTGATGGAGTTCGTTCTCCCCTTCTTGCAGCAACCCTAATTAAAGGAGGAATGTTGTCGCCTTCAAGTAAATTAGGGGTTTGGACAATGAATGGAGTCGCCAGAGGAATGCTTATAGATATCGTTAATGAATCAATTCCTCAATGATTCACTAGGGCGGTAGACCTTCTTCCTCCTTGACAACAATGCCAAAATGTTACTGCTCAAACTAGCAAGGGGTCCTAGAGTGGCACTTGCTAGGTCAAGAGAAACAATGAAGCTAAAGCCCATTGTCAACACATCTAAAGCTTTCTACTCTTTATGGACTTTCACCGATGGGAGGAGACTCGATATATGGAGAATCACTTATGAAGGATAGATCAACTAAGATGGGTGTGGAGTGATCTCGGGGACCCTTTCCTAGGGGAGGCTCAAGAATGGGACTTGCTTGTTTTTAAGCAAGGTACAAGGCTTTCTAGGAGAAGGGGATGAGGATTTAAGGGCTAGGTTTAAGGAGTGTGAATTGTAAAGGAGCTTTCAAAACCTTGAAATCAGTGTGAATTGTAAAGGAGCTTTCAAAACTTGAAATCCTTGTTGAACTTGGTTTCCCATGTGGTTTTTGAAGAGTTGACTTTTCAAAGGTATGGGACCACGTGGGACCAAGTGGACCCAAGTGAGGTCAAAAGGAAGGAGTCTAGCAACCAATGATAGATTTGACTTAAACAAGGTGGAGAAAGGGATCAAAGAAGTGATTTTCACTCAAAGGTGCAAAATGATCCCTATGAGGAACTAGCCTAGGGAAACTTAGGGCAAAACCAATCTCGAGGCTAGGGCTTGGGATATCTCACAACCCCACCGTCAAAATTTCCTCAAATTTGGAGGAGGCCTAGGAAAGACACCAATGCAGTTGAGACCAAGAGATTGAAGTTTTTCTATGGGCGGTTTGTCGAGAAAATGATGCTCTAGGTGTTGAAGAATGTAACTAGGTTCGGTCTTCATTTTACTTGAAGTCAAAATGTAATATATTTGTCGAAAGAAACGTTTTTTTTTTTTTTTTATTATTGAATTGACTTGTTAAAGGATGGGTTTCATGCTTGGGCCAATTGTCATAGGTCAAGCCACCATTGTAGGATTTAGGATTGTTTATTTGAGTCAAAATCAATTTATTGTTTGGTCGAAGACTCCTGCATCAAGTCTCCTTGCCATTGGCCTCAAATAAGTCATCATCAAGTCAGCTACATTTGAACTCAAGTCGACCTCACCATATATGGAGACACAACTCTTCAACGAACTCATGTTGGCCTATTTCAAAAGGAAACTACTATAAATAGGCATGTCCACTTCGCTCAAAAAGCATAGACAATTTCGGCATATCTTTCTGTGATGCAAGTGCGGATTTCAGAGAAGTTTTTCGGTGGAGACGAGACATGATTTCGGTTCAAATGAAAAGAAGAATTCGTCATATCCCTGAAGTAGATGATGATTGCAGGTTCGGTGCTATCACAAAAGTTCAGTGCTATTGCAGTGAGGTGCTATTATAGTTAGATGTTATTTGGTGCTACCACAAAAGTTTGGTACTATCATAGTTCGGTGTCATTGCAGTGATGGAGTTCGGTGCTACCTCAGTGATGAAATATTGGTATATTGCAGTAAGTAAAACTCAGATCATTACCAAACTGAGATCTGAGTTTAGGCAATCATCACAAGACCGAGGATAGGAGTATATTATAGTGTTGATCATTGCTGGATCAAAGCATATATTACAGAGTTGGTTACAGTGTTGAATAGAGATATAACCTTATTATGTGACCAACTTATCAAATGACTACTACTCATACAGAACCGAAGTATGAAGCCTACTATTGGACTATGTTATCACTTGAAGAATGCAATGTTATTCACAAGGTTGACTTGATGGAGGGATTGTCTAGTCTAGTCTGTAAGGATCTTGGTCGTCTCATCTTGAATCTATTGAAGGAAGAATTTGACCGGGGTTTCCCCTAAAGTGGGGTTTTGTCCCGGCAGTGTGCTTATATCTTGTGTTCCCTTCTATTTGTTGCTTGGCATTAGTCTTGATGATAAGATAATTCGAAAGAACAAATAATAATAATGAAAATCATCACAAGATAATGTCATAATAAGAGAAATCGTTTAATTACCACACTTTGGATTTCTCAACATGGTATTAAAGTTATGGTCAAGGTCAAAGGCAGTTTGAAGACCACTTAAACATCTTTGAAGCATTCTCAGTGAAAGGTTATGTTTGCATTTGCCTTGAAGAACATGTTAGTTAGATCAAAATCAAAATGGTCATTTATGAGCTAATGGAACTAAGATTAGAGTGAGCTAGTTCAGTCTTTATTCACCATATTAAAGACACCTTGAAGAAGAAGGAGAAGGTTTAGATGTCTCAATCATGGGTTCCAATATGCCACAGTGAAAGCGGTTTGGATCATCTTTAGAATGAGGATTGGACAAGTTCAAATGTACAGAGAAGAGTTTAGACATCTATAGTTCAATCACAAACAATAATGAAAGAAAGCCACCTCAAGAACTATAACATCATATTAAAATATGCCAAGAGCATCATATTGCTGGTAGAGCAAAGAAGCAAGGACCGATTGAAGAATGAAACATTGAGAAACAATTAAGGACTTGCTACAAAGAACAATTTGAAGTCCAAATTACATATATAAATTCTGGTTTAAAATTTCGAGCTCTATTATGAGTTTAATCCGAGATCTAAAACATTTGAAGACTATGAAAGGAATCTGGAGTCTGTCCTATGGAGATTCAATCCTTGAGGATCTGAATTGATAGTCTGAATCCAAGGTACCAGCTCAAGGAAATCAAGTAAGTATTGTCACTTAATAAAATGCACTTGCAACATGTCTAAACTCAAGGTACACATGTTCATAAGATTTTAAATTTTCAAAGTATCTAATCTTACATGGCTCATATAATCCTTGTTTATAGCTAGTCTAGGATAAAGATTGTACTCCCTAGATAACATACTAAAATATCATATTAGAATCTTAATCCTTATCTTCTAGGGTTTACAAGTAGTCTAGGATTTCAAGAAAAAGTCTTAATGTTGATTGAAAGAGTGAATAACTTGATCTTCGATATCATAGGATTCCATCCTCCATGGTTACATAGAAGATCTAACTCAAGAAATTAAATCATGTTCTTGGTATCACCTATTTTGCTTGAAAGTATGTATTATAGGTATAAAAGATCATGGCTGAATGCAAGGGGAACACTTCAAGGAATCCTTACAAGGTTTGTTAAGGAACATCTCTAGGTATGTCTTAGACAATACACCTTATAAAATTATCTTAAAAGTACGTTCATCCTATTTTTGAAATTTACGTTACATTACTAACATCATTATGTCTAGCTGTCTTGAATCATAAAGAGTCTTGTTTAAGGGTGATTCATCATTTGATAAATCTACCCTCCTTACAACCTTGATTTCTCTTTTAGAACCCTAGACAGGTTCTTTGGAAAACCCTAACTTAAGGGTATGCTAATGATGATGTATGAAACCCTAGCCTGCTTAGGGTTATTGGGAAATGCTATTTGAAGTTTTTTTGACGATGTCATGTTTGGGATTTTGGTATGATCATGAAAACCCTAACTTGTTAGTGTTGGACGATGCTGTCTAAGATCCCAAACCTTTGGAGTTTTGATATAGTAGGGTTTGCTTTGCTATGTTATGAAACCCTAGATCTTTAGGGTTTGGTTGGGTCTATAAGAAAAACCCTTGTCATGTATTTAAGGTAAGGAATGAAATGTGTCCATTGATTGAATCTTTAGCCTGGTCCAGATCGGTATATGTCTAATGAATATTGTCTGACATATGATATGCTTATGCATGATAATGAATTCCTAGATATGTGTGTTGGCCTAATTATTGTTGGTCATAAGTCTTAGGGTTTAATTGAAGCCTTTGTCTGAGTTTGATATTCTAGGATAATGTTGTTTGAAAATCTAGGGTTTTGCAGCGAAACCCTAGTAGTAAAATTCTCTAGTATGCATAACAACATGGAATCTATGAATCTATATAGTGATTGTTGAGAATTCATAAATAAGAAATCTAGGGTTTATGTCAAACCCTAGTAGAAGCTAGTCATGTTGATAAGCTATGAATGATTATTGGAGCTCATGTATGAAATCTAGGTTTTGTATAAAATCGTAGTAGGTAGTCTAACATATGAATTCTGAAAGTTAGATGCATTGATCTGAATTGTTTCATAAAAGAATATTCTTTGTCATATTCTAGACATAATGAGTTTGATATCTTGATGCGCTGCGGATGTGATTTAGGGTTTGTAACAATACCTGAGCAAGAAGTTGAAGTGTTGAAATATAGTCTCTTGCTGATTATGTTTGTAAAGTCTAATGCTTTTGCTATTATAAGATTTTGATATGGCTAACTTCATGCTTCTATAGTTTTGGTTGTACTTGCTATCTAAGTTGTGCAGGTACATCATCTTCAAGATGGAGAAGATGATCGTAAGTAAAGTTTATGTGATAAGCATGATATATGAATGACTCTGATAAGAAGGATGGAAGCCATGAAAAGTTCTCCAATAAGAAGAAGCTGATCTCCTTGGGTTAAGCGGGGCCTAGATAGAAGAGATCTCCTTGAGATTAAGAGGGAGCCTGGATAGAAGAAATATCCTTGGTTGAGAGGAAGGGCATAACATAGTTTTGATTGGAGAATGCATTCTGAAGGATATGTTGTTGTATGAGAAGTAGGAAAGGAAAGTGTATGATTGAGGAGTCTTCTGTCAAAGATTCAATTGTTAGTCCTACTGTGAAAAGTCGAGAAGCAACATCTAGTTGTTTGAAAGACCCCAAAGGTTTGTACTTAATTATGTACATGTCAAAGTATTTAATGATTGGGGTTGGTTTGTACAGGTAAATCTCTCGAAGTTTTGATAGCATTTTGGTTACCGATCAGTGTAATCGAGAGAGATTTGTTGTCCTTGATTTGCTGGATTAAGGAGTGTTAAGACTTTGTGAGTGAAGCATTGCCTGGGAGGACATATGGCCAACATTTTGTGTTGATGCCTAGGTCCCAAAGTTGGGAGGGTGGTGTTGGTCATAGAGCTCTAAACTCGAATACACACCTAGATCCTTGGGTTGATGTTAGCAAGTAAGCTTGATGGTACCTAGAGAGGCTTAACGCTTGAGTCCATTTTAGTCCCACTTGGATAGATTTCCCTGGTCAGGAATCTAGTCCATGGCATTGCGCTGCCTAAACTGTTGAGAGACCTTGGATAGATTGCACTAGTCAAGAATCTAGTGCATGGCATTGCGGTGCCTAAAATTCTTCATAGATGATGTGTTTTGAGATCTTCCATGTACTTCTTTGATTATATATAAATATGAATACCTCCCTAGTTAAGAGGGAGTGTTGAAGAATGTAACTACGTTCAGTCTTCATTGTACTTGAAGTCAAATTGTAATATATTTGTCAAAAGAAAAGCAAAACGAATTTTTATTATTATTGAATTGACTTGTTAAAGCATGGGTTTCATGCTTGGGTCAATTATCATAGGTCAAGCCTCCATTGTAGGCTTTAAGATTGTTTATTTGAGTCAAAATCAATTTATTCTTTGGTCAAAGACTCCTCCATCAAGTCTCCTTGCTGTTGACCTCAAATAAATCATCATCAAGTTAGCTACATTCAAATGAACTCAAGTTGGCCTCACCATATATGGAGACACAACTCTTCAACGAACTCATGTTGGCCTATTTCAAAAGGCAACTACTATAAATAGGCATGTCCACTTCGCTCAAAACACAAAGACAATTTTGGCATATATTTTTGTGATGCAAGTGCGGATTTCAAAGAAGTTTTTTTGGTAGAGACAAGAGATTGAATTTTGGTTCAAATGCACAAAAGAATTCGTAATAGCTTTGAAGTAGGCGCAGATTGTAGTTTCGGTGCTATCACATAAGTTTAGTGCTATTGCAGTCATGTGCTATTACAGTTAGATGCTTTTCAGTGCTACCACAAAAGTTTGGTCCTATTACAGTTCAGTGCCATCGCAGTGATTGAGTTCAGTTCTACCTCAGTGATAAAATCTTGGTATATTGTAGTAAGGAAAACTCAGATCATTACAGAACTGCGATATGAGTTTAGGGAAATCATCACAAGACCGAGGATAGGAGTATATTACAGTGTTGATCATTGTTGGACCGAAGCATATATTACAGTGTTGGTTACAATGTTGAACAGAGACATAACCTTGTTATGTGACCAAGTTATCAAATGACTACTACTCATACAAAATTGAAGTATGAAGCCTACTACTGGACTATGTTATCACTTTGAAGAATGCATTGCTATTCACAAGGTTGACTTGATGGAGCGAGTCTCTAATATAGTTTGTAAGGGTCTTGGTCATCTCATCTTGAATCTATTGAAGGAAGAATTTGATCGGGTTTTCCCCTAAAGTGGGGTTTTGCCCTGGCAGCGTGCCTATATCTTGTGTTCTCTTCTATTTGTTGCTTGGCATTAGTCTTGATGATAAGAAACTATAATCTGAAATTGAAGAAATTTCCACCTCCACCCTAGTGATCAGTTTTCCTTATCACTCCATGCATTTAGTTTTAAATCCAAGCATGATAAAAATTCTAAAATATGGAAATGACAATAATTTTCTGAAAACACAAATTTAGAGATTTCACAACTGCTGAAATTGCAGAAATAAAACACAGCAAAATTATGACAGCCACACATAGAAAATGACACAGTTATTTTTGGTCAATGTGACCTTGGAAAAACCCCCTACAACTCTTGGGGAAAATCAGTTTGAGAGCTCTTCTTTATTTCTAAAAATGCTTTTACAGAGAAATTGAAATACACAGTGAAAATTCCAGCAACCACAAATTACAACTTATCTCGATTTAAGTGCTTGAACTCTGCCTTGAAAATTGTGCTAATCAACAAACAACCAAAACATAAATTTTCCAGCAATAAAACATCATTAAATGATGTATGTCCAACCTCGAAAAACCTGCCCAGAACTTGTTGTATGACTTGTACAGATTTCAACAGTATCACTACCTGAAAATCCGTGCCCAAATCTACCTCGAAATTCATTCCCTTTCTAATGTCTCTTTTCCTCGATTTCTGTGCCTTTCTCCTGTTGTACGGTTTGCCTTGGGATGCGTGCCAATAAATGCTGCTGCCCAGATTTGCTGAAATGTCTTCTTGTTGCTCTCCTTCACTTCCTCACTGCTTAGAAATTTTCTCCTTGCTCTCTCTTCTCTTTCTCTCAAATGTTCATGAAAGAATGAATTGATCTTTTCGTCTTCTCTTCTCCGTTTATTCTCTAAATGACCTTTTGGGTTATCCTAAGATCTAATGGCTGAGATTCATTTAGATCTAGGGATGAGAATAAATGTGCATTTAATTCTCACTTTATTTTTTTAACTCACCCAATTAAATAAAGACCCACTTAGCCTTTTATTTCCATAGTCACTTTTTTCACTTTCTAATTCTTCATTGACTTTAGTAAAGTCACCTTTAAATTAGAATGTAACTTTACCACTTATAAAGTCACTTTTAAATTAAAATGTAACTTTACTACTTATAAAGTCACTTTTAAATTAAATTGACTTTACCACTTATAAAGTCACTTTAGGAGAAAAGTAAAAAATAAATTTGGACACTTTTCCCTAGGTCAAAGATCAAAGCCTTAGAGAACCACTTGTCCTTTGGTACCCAAATTTTAACAGTCCCTCTTACAGAGGAAAGTGTTTCTCACCACTCGCATCTTGTCTCTGAAGTAGACATGCTTGCCTTGTGGTAAGGCTTTGGTGAAAATGTCCGCTACTTGCTCATTTGTGGAAATGTACTCAAGCTTGACAACTCCCTTTTGGACATAGTTCTCTAATGAAGTGATACTTGATCTCAATATGCTTTGACCTGTCATGAAAAACTGGATTCTCTGTGAGTTTTATGCAACTCTGATTATCACAGTAAATTACTTAAGGTCTCAATGCCTGACCAAATAGACCAAACAACATCTTGCGAAGCCATATGGCCTCACAACTAGCCAAACTAGCAGCCATATACTCTGCCTCTGCTGAACTCAATGCAACTGACTATTGTTTCCGGCTGATCCATGACACAACTGTCGGACCCAACCCAAAACAACACTCGAAAGTACTCTTCCTATCTGAAGCACAACTTGCCCAATTTGAATCCGTGTACCCTACTAGTCTCACTCCATCACACTCTCTATAATCCAAACCAAAATCCACTGCCCCCTACAATTAACGAAGAATGTGTTTTGCAGCCACCCAGTGCACTCTCTTGGGCTCACACATGAATTGACTCCTAGTGTTAACTGCAAAACATATATCTAGTCGAGTGTTGACCAAATACATCAAACAACCAATCAACTGTCTGTATAGAGTAGGATCCACCAACTCGGAATTAGAAGCATGAAGCTTCTTCCAACTAGTGATCATAGGTGTAGACATGGGTTTGCAGTCCTTCGTGTGAAATCTGCTAAGAATATCCACAATGTACTTCCCTTGTCCCAGGAAGAAATTCCCCTCCTCCTGCCACGCCTCCAATCCCAGAAAATAATGCATCAAGCTGATATCCTTCATCTCAAACTCTGAAGCAAGATCTCTCTTGCAGCCCTCAATGAGTCTCTCTGCACCAGTGATGATCAAGTCATCAACATACAACACCAAAATGAGAGGCTTCTGACCCACCACAATGAAGTATAGGTTCGGATCAACCTCACTCTTTGTGAAACCCAACTGCTGCAAGTATGTATCAATCCTAGAGTACCAAGCTCTAGGAGCTTGCTTCAGGCCATGGAGTGCCTTTTTCAATCTGCATACATGGGACTACTTCCCATGCACCTCAAAGCCCTGCAGTTGCTCAATATAAACCTCCTCCTGAATGAAGCCATTGAGAAATGCGGTTTTCACATCCATCTGGTGGATCTTCCAACCCATCTTTGCTGCAATCGATATAATGGAGTGAATAGATGTATACCGAGCTACGGGAGCGAAGGTCTCCTCATAGTAAACTCCCTCTACTTGTGAGAACCCTCTCGCCACAAATCAAGCCTTGAACTTCTCGATGCTGCCATTTGCAGCATGCTTTATCTTGTGGAGGCATCTAGAAGTAAGAATTGATTTACCTTCAGGCCTAGGCACTACCTTCCAAACATCGTTCTTGATAATAGAAGAATGCTCCTCCATCATGGCCTCTCTCCAGACTTGCTGGCTGCCTGCCTCCTCATAACTAGAAGGTTCAGAGTCAACAATGCTTGTTACCAATGCCATATAACTACAAAACTACTCAGGTGGTTTACTCTCTCTAACCTGTCTCTTTGGCCCAACAACTGAGGTGGCCTTGAGCAAGATATCTTGAAGCCTCTTGGGCTTCCTCTTCCCTGAGCATACATCTCCCATCGGAGTGAAAGAATCCTCATCATCATCAGAAGCCTAAACTCCTAAAGGCCTGCCAACTGACCTCATGCCTGAATTTGTGCTTGTAGACGTTGAAGTACCGTGCGAACTGTCCATTAGTAGACTACCCTGTGAACTGCTCTGTGGACTGCTTTGCAAGCTGCCCGAGGAACTACACACCTGACTCTGAGAGCCACTGCTCACTGATGGACTTGACACTGTAATCGATGTACCTCTTGATCCCTGACCACTGGATCCCTGTGACTGACTCAACTGCTCCTGAGGGTCTGGTGACTTTGGATACTCTAACTCTCGTGACCTCCTGAAAGCTCTCTCCACCTCGAACTTCACATCCCGCCTGACAACCACTTTCCTCTACGCAGGAATATAAATCTGATAAGCTTTCGAGGTCTCGCTATAACCCACAAAGATGTCCTTGTCTGTAGTGGGCTCTAGCGTGGTCCTGTTCTCCTTGGGGACATAGGAATATGTAAGGCACCCAAAGATATGAAAGTGCCCAACATCAGGCTTCTATCACATTCCCCAAGGCACAATGTGGACTCTTGTTTTGCAAGTCCACAATAGTGTTGCAGGGCTCTACCCACAAAAATAAAGGTAACCCCTGATCATGAAGCATGGCTTTGGCAACCCCTGCAATGGATCTGTTCTTCCTCTCTGCAATTCCATTTTGTTGGGGGTTGTAAGGAACTGTGAACTCCCTTCTAATGCCTGCCTCAACACAAATATCAACAAACTCACCAAGGGTATACTCCCCTCCATTGTCCGACCTGAGGACCTTGATCTTCCTACCTGTTTGGGTCTCCACAAGAGCTTTGAACTCTTGAAACCACTTGAAGACCTCACTCTTGGTCTTCAAGAAATAAATCCAGGTCTTCCTGGAGTGGTCATCAATGAATAAAACATAGTACTCATAGCCACTCAATGATACATGAGACATTCGATCACTCACATTAGTATGTATCAAGTCAGGGATCCCATTCGCTCTACTGTCATTGCTGGGAAAAGGGGATTTGGCAAACTTCTCTATAGCACATCCTCTGCATACATCAAGGTGATCAGAACTAAAATCTGGCACACCAGTGGTGATCTCCCGCAATGTACTCAAGGCCCCATGATACATGTGTCCCATCCTGTGGTGCCAAATCTCACATAACTCTGAACTGCTAGATCTACTGTTGGTCTTGTCTCGGGTGCTGCTACTCAATGCCATTAGGGGTTGGAATGAGAACTTGTACACCTTGGCATGGCGCACGCCAATCTCTCTAGCTGAAGAAGCTGGAGTTCCCCTAAGATAAATAAGCACCTGCCCTCTCCTGAAAAACACATCATACCCTCTATCCTCAAGTGTTGAGACGGATATTAGATTCTTCTTCATTCCAGGCACATATAGAACATTTGACACTTTCAAGGGAGGTTTGGGTCCCCTATCAAATGTCAATGTCCCCACACCAAGTGCTCTAACAATGCTATCATCACCAAGTACTACCTCCATATTAGTATCACCCTTTGAAAGCTTTGAGAAGTACTCTCTAATTCCTTTCATGTGGCGGGAAGCGCCATTGTCAACATACCACATGCTAGAAGATGCTCTGCTAGCAGCGGGGAATGCAAACTCCCTCTGAAACTGTATGGCAGGTGATCTTGCACTAGTGGCCTCACAAGCTATGAACCCAAACTCTCGATCAAAGCTCTCTGAGAAGCTCTCTATCTCTACAGAAGCTGCCATGGGTTTGTCTTTCCCTTTCTTGTTCTTCTTCTCCGGACACACAACAACACAGTGTCCCAACTTTTGACAATTCCAACATTTGACTTTGGAATAGTCCTTCTCCTTGTTTTGTTGCTTGCCTTTAACTTTGCCTTTGCCTCCATTGTTGGAAGCTTGCTTCTTTGCTATGCCCTTCTTGCCTCTTGCTAACAATGCCACATTGTCATCCTCCTTCACCCCTTTGGTTGCTCCAAGATGGTTCTTTCTGATCGCATTCTGAATGCAATCATTCCCACAACCTCTCCCAATCGGGAAGGTTTTCCTGTGCAACAAAATTCTCCCAAGTCTTGGGAAGACCATTCAAAGCAATTCTCACCAACTCAGTGGGTGCAATGATCTCACTTGCGGTTGCCAGCTCATCTCTCATTGAAGTGATGTTTGTGAGGTATGCTGTAGCACTGTCAGCCTTATCCATTTTAGTGGCCTTCTGTTTCTCCTTTAGAACTATTTTTCTGTTTTCATTTGAGCTCTGTTAAAGACTGGTCAAGGCTGTCCACATCTCATTTGCATAAGTCTTTCCTCTCACATGAGAAATGACATGATCTTTGATTCCTTCCAGAATCCAAACATTTTGCCTTAGCATTCTTTTTGTTAAACTCTGCCTACTGTACAGGGTCAGCAGGTACTACTACTGGGTTCTGTGTGGTATTTACCACAATGCCTCGAACTTTTGCTTCCTCAAAGATGCTCTGGATTCTCTCCTTCCATGCACTGTAGTTGTTCTGCCCATCCAACTTGTCTTTAGCTCTCAAACCCAAAGACATGTTTCGCTGTCCTACCAAACTGAAATTTTCAAATTTGTGGTAAAGGTTTCTGTTTTCTGTGTAAAAATCAACGTGCTGTAATTTTCACTTTGCTGTCCCAAACTGCATTTTTCAGCCAACCAACCTTTGATACCATGAAATTTCAACCTCACACCGGTTATCCGTTTTCTTTATCACTCCATGCATTTAACTTAAATCCAAGCATGATAAAAATTCTAAAATCTGGAAATGACAATAATTTTCTGAAAAAGCACACATTTAGAGATTTCACAACTGCTGAAATTGCAGAAATAAAACACAGCCACACACAGAAAATAACACAGTGATTTTTGGTCAATGTGACCCTGGAAAACCCCCCTACAACTCTTGGGGGAAACCAGTTTGGGAGCTCTTCTTTATTTCTGAAAATGCTTTTACAGAGAAACTGAAATACGCAATAAAAATTCAAGCAACCACAAATTACAACTTATCTTGATTTCGTGCTTGAACTTCGCCTCGAAAATCGTGCCAATCAGCGAACAACTACAATAGAAATTTTCTAGCAATAAAACATCATTAAATGCTATATGGCCAGCCTCGAAAAACATGCCCAGAACTTGTTGTAAGACCTATACGGACTGTACGGATTTCAGTAGTACGACTGCTTGAAAATCCGTGCTCAAATCAGCCTCGAAATTCGTGCCCTTTCTACTGTCTCTCTTCCTCGATTTCTGTGCCTTTCTCCTGCTGTACGGTTTTGCCTTGGGATGCGTGCTAATAAATGCTGCAGCCTAGATTTGTTGAAATGTCTTCTCGCTGCTCTCCTTCACTTCCTCACTGCTCAGAAATTTTCTCCTTGCTCTCTTCTCTTTCTCGCAAATACTCATGAAAGAATGAATTAATTTTTTCCTCTTCTTTTCTCCTTTTATTCTCTAAATGACCTTTTGGGTTACCCTAAGATCTAATGGCCGAGATTCATTTAGATCTAGGGATGAGAATAAATGTGCATTTAATTCTCACTTTCTATTTTTTAACTCAGCCACTTAAATAAAGACCCACTTAGCCTTTTATTTCCATAGTCACTTTTTTCACTTTCTAATTCTTCATTGACTTTAATAAAGTCACCTTTAAATTAGAATGTAACTTTACCACTTATAAAGTCACTTTTAAATTAGAATGTAACTTTACTACTTATAAAGTCACTTTTAAATTAAATTGACTTTACCACTTATAAAGTCATTTTAGGAGAAAAGTAAAAAATAAATTTGGACACTTTTCCCTAGGCCAAAGATCAAAGCTTTAGAGAACCACTTGTCTTCTGGTACCCAAATTTTAATAGAAATAACAAATAATAATAATGAAAAACATCATAAGATAATGTTATAATAAGAGAAACCGTTTCACTGCCACACTTTGGATTTCTCAACCCTAGGCACCCTGATGTGGCTAGACCTAGAATAAAGAAAAGGAGGTGAAGAACAGTAATTCTTTAAGTGATCACCTTATGGTAGACTAGTGCCTAATCCTTTGGGGAGCTTGGAGTCAAGATGAATATGAAAATGGACTTCGTTTCTAGGTCAAGGAGGGTCTAAGATCAAGTTCACTTGTCATTAGGGCAAAGAAGAGTGACCTTAAAAAATTTTATACTTTGTTTTGCAACGTAAGGTGGCTTGTCAAGATAAATTCAACCATAGAATTATCCCTAGGAGAATCTGTACATGGCCCATACATAGAGATATGCTATATAGAAACATAATTCCATAGCATTAAATTTGTACTTACATGTAAGAGAATATATCCAACCACCAATAAATTTGCCAATCATGAAGCTCCAAGATAAGAAAAGACAATGGGTACATCAAAATTCATCCATGCTCCAAAATTTCATCCACCAAGAAGGAATAGCAAAAATCTCAAAAGACATATAAGTCCAAACCAAGTGATGATGAGAAATGAACTCTCATTATTTGTATTTATGCACTCCTAATGAGTTCGATTTAGCTTGAGCCTACATTAACCCTTAAAATAAAAATAATGTGCAAATAACTAACTTTTGGTGACAAGCCCACCAAACTAGCTCATAAACAAAATAACAAGCCTTTCAAGAGGTCGAATGATCAATAATACATGTTGTTGGGCTCTCTAAGAAGCCTGATAAAGTCCATAAGTGCCATAATGATGAATATGACTCCCAAAACTAATGGACAAGGGGTTGGCCTCTTGTTCTCCACATAATAAGCCCATGGTGCTCCAAATGGGTGCGAGGGCACACAAGTGAGCTCATGGGTCTCCAAGTAAGTCGAAGATGCCTGTAGACCATCTGTAAGGGCTCAGGTGATGGTTTAAGTGATGCCACATTAGCATACAAGTCCTGGGTCATCTGCCAAGTGCATGGTACAACTATGGGGTTGGTTGGGCAAAGGTGAACCAGGTGCATCTTCCTCGTCCAATAGGTGAATCTCAAGCAATCTTTGAACATCTATGGGGATCCATGGAGTGATTTCTACTACTGTGGAGGCCCATGGATCTCAACACACACCCTACATGTACCAATGTAGCCCTTTGGGGGTTAGGACCGTGTATAGGGAGACCAAACTCAAGATGGAGACCACCTACAATTCTGCATAAGATCCAATGTGTGTGCTAGCCTTTCGGTACAACAAGTCATCAAGGAAATTGAGTAAAAGAACTTACAAACCATAGACAACAGGTGGAGACTTCATAATGGCATGCCCTTCCATAATGGGCTCTGGCATGTGCCAATGTCTCCAAGCTCCGAATGGGGTTAACCAAGTATTTTATTAGGTGGTTTCTACTTTTAAAGGGGATAGTATGTCCAAGGTACATCCTTTAAAAGGTGGTGGCATGTGATAAAGAGATAAATGGAGTAGGGAATGAAAAGGGGCAACCCTTGGCCACATTCTAGGGTACAATGGTAGCCAGAAAAAGGGAAGCCCACACTTGGATATATAATGTATAGGAGGGAGCAATCGTGGTACATAAGGTGCCCCAACCTTGATTTTACCACCTTTCTTTATATGCCATTTTCCTTTTACGATTTTTCTTTAATTAACAGCTTGGGGCTCAAGGGGTAAGAGCATGATGTGTGAGATATAGTAGTGGATACCCCCTTGAAGGTAGGGCGGTTCATTGCCCACTAGGGGTTGGGACAATCATGGGTTCCTAAATGATAAAAGAGGCTCATCTAGGGCCTGTAGGAACCATGGTGATGGCTATGATGAATGGGGTGTAGGAACCATGGTGATGGCTATGATGAATGGGGTAGAGCTCATGTATTGGATTTTTCCCACGTGCTAAATGTGCTTGCTCCAACTATTTTTTGCATTTTGTGGTACATTTTCTTGTTGAATGTTGCCAATTATGTTTTTACTTTTCTTTTCGGTTGCATCATTCCAGGCCCGACCCAAGGTATGGGTGAAGGGAAGGGGAAAACTAACCCTATGTGGACCCAAGTGGGAGAAATGATGAATGGGGTTATAATGAGTGGAAGGGGAGTAATATATATGGATGAGGGAGTGGGACCACGAAACCAAAATCAGGGTTTTCCATGTAATACCATCCTTAAAGCCTAAGGGTCAGTAAAAGAGATCTCATGGGACTAGGGTCCAAGGTCAACATCCAAAAGGGGTCTAGGGGACAAGAGCACAAAGCTAGACCATTCTTTCTGCCAAATCCTCTCATTAATCCATGCCTAGAAGTGCCCATGATAAACAAACTACAATACTCAATTACCAGATGACAAGACATACTTTTAGGTTTGGGAGGCCCACCTTCAAACATAAGATCATGGCAGATGGGTGAGGGACCACATGGCTAGCTCAGGTGGTGGAGAAGTGGCACAACGAGCTAGTTGGTGGCTCCAAGGGGTTGCTGGCCGAGGACCATCTTGGAGAAATTTTTTCTCCTAGGGATATCACCCACAAAATGGTGGGTAACAGGGGCAAAAGGTCCAAAAGTGACTTAAGTGAAATAAAATAAAATTAAAAAGTCACTTAAGATAAAGTCAATGTAGGAGCTTCTAGAATAATCAATAATAGTAAAATAATAAAATAAGTTGCTTCTAGAGGCTTGGAGATCTATCCATTAGATCTATAAAAGAGGAGGAGGTCATTTGGGGACATCTTGATTTGGAGCTTTGTCTTTGGTATAGATTGGAGAATTTAGCTTTTTTCTATAGTAGCCCTGGGACGAAAACACTTGGGTGATTCAGTGAGAGTAGGTGAGAACCTAGTTCTCTCCGTTGGTTAATCCACTCAAAATTCACAGGTAGCAACATATTGACTGGTGGGTTTAGTTTTGGAGCCCCAGTGCAGTATTGGAGCAAATTTCTTTTGGTGGCCATTCTCTTAGCCATTTTTCTAGCATTATATGTACTCCTTGTTTAATTAAATAAGGTCGATTTCTTCTACATATTTGTCTTGTCTATTCTTCAATTGCAAAATATATTTCCAATTCGCTATTGATTTTCTGGTTCATAGTGGTGTACATTATTTATTTAAATTAACGACAATTTTTTTGAAGCAATTATCTGCAAAATCTTTATTTGGGATATTATAGTGGTATCTGAGTATTTCTTGTATACAATTGCAGATTTTATTTCCATTTTTAAATTTGTGGTTCAATTTGTGCAAATTGATTATGAAACAAATGGCTAAATTTTTTGAAGCAATTTGCTGCTAATTTATATTTGGAACATTACAGTGGTATCAAAGCTAAGTTGCAGATTATATTTTCCAGTTTTGCCATTAAATTGATGGTTGAATTTGTGCAATTCGTTATTTAAATTGACAACATAATTTTCAGAAGCAATTTTCAGCAAAATTTATATTTGGGACATTACAATCAACAACTACAACCAAGCAGAAATATATATGTACAAGAGTATGAAGTTAACTTTACCAACCCAGGGTTTTAATGAGAGCATCTAGGGTTTTCAAAACTTTAATATTAAACCTTAGATATCCAACAACTAAACCATGTTAGGGTTTCAACCATAGCGGAAGCATTTACTCCTAGGGTTTTACTTTCATGCCCTAAGCTCTTATATCAATCTTTACTAGGGTTCTGTCATAAACCCTAGATATTATTATCAAACTCTAAAAAGCTAGGGTTTTACCAAAGTGAACAAATATCAAAATTTAATCAAAACACCCTAATATAAGAATCTTTATGATTCTTTAGCAAAACCCTAGATATGAGAGAGTTATTAATATAAAGAAAAATTTAAGGACAAAATGATCATACCTTCTTATATGATGGAGACATGCTACAAATTTTATAATTTTAAACATACCTAGAGTTGCTTTTACTACAAACCTTGAAGAGCTCCCTCTCACCATGACAATCTTCTTCAACGAAAATACCAACTAGGGTTTACGAAAAAACTTAAATGCCAATACCAACTAGGGTTTCCAAAATACCAACTAGGATTTACAAAAAAACCTTAAATGCCAATACCCTTCAGGCTTCAACAATATGAAGACTACAAACCCTAAAAGAAATCCCAAAATCCTAATCCAATTTAGGCTGGATCTTATATGGATAAAACAATTATACGTACCTCAAGAACTACATACTTTAGTTCTCCAAGATCACAAGAAGTCTGCTGCCAAGGTTTCTTCAAGATGGCATGATCTTCTTGTTGCTTTCAAGAATGGACTTTCCAAAGATGCCGAGGTTAAGGACTGCCTTTAAGGTACTGTAAATTTCATTGATGTCAAGATCTTTCCCAGAACAATGCTCTACACAAAGTAATTAATTGTAGCTGCAACTTTCCTTGATTTCAGGGTGCTAGATACTCTTCTAAAGAGCTGCCTTCAAGCGATATCAAATAGGAGCGTTCCTCCAAGTTGCTTCTTTCTACTCTTCTTAGAGAATACTGTAGGAGATACCGCAGGTCCTTGAATGACTTTTAACTGCCCTTTGAAGCACTGATATGTATTTCTGGTCACTTGATTTCTAAGATACTTGTAGCCTTTCACTGTTTACTTCAATCCTTAAGACAGGATTTTCAATAGTCACAAATGATCTTGAATTGCTTCTAAAAAATTGTGGATTTGGTTCGTCTTCAACGTGCCACCACTAGATGAATGATAGGACTATTGTAAGCCTTGATAATGACTGATATAGGTCTGTGGCTATGTCTCTTTGATTAGAGCTTTTGACATCCACTGAAAGAGATCTTGTAAATAGGCCTAATATGCCTTTCAAATACTGATATTTCAAGGAGATCTCTTTGCTGGATTGAAGTCAGCTTCTATGTCACATATAAAACCAAAAGCAAAGGTCTACCTTGGACAACTTTGAAGTAGAGGTTCAGGTCAACACTGCTTCTTGTGAATCCAAGATTCACTAGATAACTATCATTGCGAGCATACCAGGCTTTGGGGGCTTGCTTCAAGCCATATAGATCTTTCTTCAACCTGCAAACATGAGTTTTGCTGTCCTTCACTTCAAATCCTTGAGGCTGCTCAACATATACTTCTTCCTGTAGTATGCCATGAAGAATTGCAGTCTTCACATCCATCTAGTGAAGGGTCCATCCTTGACTAGCAACAAAGGAAACAACAAAATGGATAGTAGTGTATCGGGCAATTGGTGCAAATATGTTATCATAGTCTTCTCCCTCTTTCTAGGAGAAACCTCTAGCCACGAACCTCACTTTATATTTCTCAATGTTTCCATCAACTCCATGCTTGATATTGTATAGCCATTTCGAAGTCACAACATATTTTCCTTTAGGTCTTGGAACAACATCCCATACAGCATTCTTCATAACAGACATTGGATAATGGGTTTCCCCCTTTATTTATTACTATAGCCTTCAGAGTTGGATAGGCTACTTCCTCCCTTGGGCAATTAATCCATAGGGAACATTACACATACTTAGTTTCTGAAGCAAAGATACATCTGTTGTACACCTGAACAATAATCTTCAAGGCCTAAATCTATCATATCAAAAGCAGAATATAATTCAGATTTTACCTTAGTAATTGCTTTGACCTCACTTTCTGTGATGATGATGCCATCCACATATATCATCAATATTACCACATCACCATCCTTGCTTTTGATGTAGATATTGGAATCAGAAAAACTTTGTTTGAATTGTTTGTCACTTTTGACGTACCAATCTCTTGGTGCCTGTCTAAGACCATAACCGACTTGCATACCATATGTTCATATCTTCCTTCCTAGAAACCTCAAAACCTTGAGGTTGATGCATATATACTTCTTCCTCCAAATGATTAATTGAGGAAGGCACTTTCAAGTTTCAACATCCATTGAAAAAATAGTGCAACCAAAATGGGCAGCAAGAGCCAAAACTAGCTGGATTGTAATCTTATTGACAAGGGGAGCAAACGTCTCCTTATAATTGATCCCTTCCTATTGAGCAAAACCCTTGGTGATTAGCCTTGCTTGTGCTTGTAAGTGTACCATCTGCCTTGTACTAGACCTTATAAATCCACTTCAAACCAAGAGACTTTTTTATTAGCAGAGACATCCTCCAACATCCAACTCTGATTTTTAATGAGGGCATCATATTCAACATACATAGCTTTCTCCCATTGATGGCATCCTTTGGCTTCATCATAATTTTAACATTCGAAAGAAAGTTGATTGTTAGCAAGTAAAGCCTAATTGCAAGAATTAGTTTTCTTATCTTTTTTTCTCAATAACTGTGTTTCCAACCTGGTTGTGATACCGTATCAGAAAAATAAACTAGAATAGAAGAGAGGGAACTTTACAGTTAGAAGAGAAAACCGTCAAGTACTTTCTTGTTAAAATCAAAATAGGTCTTCCTACGTTTATACAAGTGAAAAGAGAAAGAAGTTACATAACGTATTTCCATTATTTTATTTATTATACTAAAGTACTTTAATGTACTTTAATTTACAAAATATAGACTCCCATATACTAAAGAATGACCATAAACATTAATTACACTAACATATAATTCAGCATGTGGCAATGTCCATTCTTCCATTTTTATTGCTCTGCTTGATTCTTTAGTGATTTCTCATATTGAAAATGAACCTCAATCTTTTTGCTTGCTTTAAATTGGCTTTGGTTTCTGCAGGTCTTTGGAGAGTAGCTGTAAGAAAGAAATTTCTGGTGCTGAAAGTGGTGGCATAGGTCTAGCTTCAATTCTTTCAAATTCATGAAAGTTTTCAAGAGTTCACTTATTCTTTAACGAAATTGTTATAATTATGGTCCCATTTAAAAAAGGCTTTTAATAGGAACCAAATAATTGTTTGTGCCGGCATGTTCTCGTAAGACAAGTTCCTACTGTTGATTGAACTATATATGATCTCTTTTTACATGGGTGTCATGTAAGTGAAAGTTTCATTTTTATCTATAACTCATATACAGGTGCACTTTCTTCAAAATGATGATGTGGGGGTTATTACATATTCTAAACTGCCCTCTACTTACATTTGTGATACAATGATCTTGGACAATAGAAGCAAGCATGGTTGCTTGGGTACTTCTATCCCCTCCGGCCTTAACCCATGCCTATCATAACTGCGTCCCTATTGACCTCCTCCTTTATAATGAAGAATTGGCATACCCCCATACCTGTAGGCTGTAGTTTAGAAATTTCTCGTTCTTATTGGACCCATATCACACCCAGATTTATCCATGCAACAATGAAAAGTCAGTGAAATATGACAATGTCAGGATCTTGCTGATACCTGACATCTTTGGTGACTTGCACACAATGAGCTGATCTAGTGACATGATTAGTGGTTGGGTTTCACAGCGTTGCTAATTGATTTATTTTATCATTGTTGCTTGATATGACCCTCCACCTATGGTGCATTTGGATCCTAATAACTGGATTAAGCAATCCAATATTGCATTTAGATGGCATGCAGATTCAGTCCTGTTAGAGTGAACATTCATACTTTTGTTCATGCTTGCTTCATAAGCAGAATTTGGTGTGGTTCACAGAGATTTTTCAATAAGATGAGAAATGTCTGGGCAAATATGTGAACATTCAATTTTTTCTTTGACCCTCTTGGTCCTTTTAATGTTGTTTTTAGATGTGTTTATGCTTTTGGGATGCATTTTACTTGAGAATTATTTGATTTTCTTCGGTGAGGAAACATTGGTGCATCTAGTGAACAAAAGGTAAAAGAGGATAGCAGTTATTTAGGATATATATAATATATAATATAATATATAAAGCTCTTGCTTTCTTTTTGTTAATATTGAATGATTTGCTAAGTGTTGGTTGGAGTTTCTGTACGGTATATTAAATTTTATAGTAAAGTGCCTGAGCAATGTCTTAAATTGAAATCTGGTCACATATATATATATATATATTATATATATATATATATAATATATATTATATTTTTTCAAGTACGTGTATAATTATATATAATAGTATATATATATATTATATATTCTTTCAGAATAATGGCCATACGTTGTGGATTAGAGGGGTTGATAGAAAACATTAACAGAATATTTGTGAATGAATAGTTAACTTGTTTGACAGGCAATTCAGGAAGTGCTTTCTTGCCTTTCCTTGAAAGAATTCCCTAAAATGGATGCTTATCTGATAAGTAATATTTTCGGGGTGATTTTAACAAGTAGTATAATTATATGTTGCTATTGCAGGTGGCTAGATCATCTACAATAATTCGGCTTTTCACTATGTTGGTTATTAAAAACTCGTCTTCCTTCTCAATGGTTTAGCTTTTCAATATGTTGGTTCTTAAAATCTCATCAGCATTCTGGATTTGCTAGTCTGACTCTGTCGAATGACTGCTACTTGGGGCGCTTCTAATATAAATTTTCAGTTTTGAGAGGAACTTCTTTAACAAAACAGAATGTCCACTAGACCCTTTCATAACACGGCTAGAGCTTTGTCACTTGACAGGAAGCTGCTTTACATCTTCATTAACAAATTACTAACTGTCACCGCTGCCAATTGTTCTGTTTTTTTTTTTGTCTTTCCCCCTTTTTTCATGCCTCTTTTAGGGTATTACAAAAATTTCCATGCCTAATTTGAATACCTCTTCTTCTACAAGCATATTAACTTCCTCTTCTTCACCATGGGCCCTTAGACATTTTTTGAACTCCCTACACACTGCTAATGAAATTGCCTTTATACAAAGGTTTTCTTAGATCCTCTGCTGTGGTTTTCAGTTCTCTCTGGATTTAAAAATTCGGTTGGATCATCTGCAGAGTCCTACAGGTCCTCTGTTGCTTTACTTGACCGTGGATATCCACAAACACTCTGAAGGAATTGTCACGACTTAATTCTTGTTGCTCGACTTATTTAGATTTTTTTCCTGGCTAACGTTACTCCCTCTCTTTTCCCCATTGTGATCCATCTCTCTTCCAATGGTCCAACTTTTTTTAGTTTTAGGCAGGATCTTGCCAAATGGTCACACGTGAAATGCACCCTAGGAATTGTCACGACTTAATTCTTGTTGCTCGACTTATTTAGATTTTTTTCCTGGCTAACGTTACTCCCTCTCTTTTCCCCATTGTGATCCATCTCTCTTCCAATGGTCCAACTTTTTTTCCAATGGTCCAACTTTTTTTAGTTTTAGGCAGGATCTTGCCAAATGGTCACACGTGAAATGTACCCTTCAGTTTTAATGGGATGTGATTATAATTTAACGGGTATTCAGTTGTTTTATTGACTTGTTATTAGCTTTTTTGATTAAAAAATTTTAAAATCTATTTAAAGTTTAACATTATGAAATAAAATTTATTTATTTTTATTTATTTCAAATATGATTGGTTGAAATGTCTCTCCTCTTATTGTGTAATAATAGCAAGAATCAACTTTTGTGTACTCTATTATTAATTACTATGTACTATATCACTAATTACTATGTATAATAAATATAAATAATTTGTGAAAAATACATTATATATTCTATGTACCATAAACACAAATGTTTAAATTAAATTAAAAAATTCCATTTTATTGTGTGTAAAGTATTGAATAGATATTTTTATGGGTTTATTTTTATTTTCAAAAAATTTTTTGAAAAAATATATGTAAAAGTAACGTATACCATTTTTCAAGCGCTCATTATAATCAATGTATACTTCAATGACATGGCATGTATACTATAATATGACATGTATATAAAGAATGTTATCATTTTAATATTAATAAATAATTATTTAACTTATTATGATTCTCTTTAATGTCAATTATATATATATATATACCAAAAACATGTTTAATTATATTAAAAAAAGGTTAAGCAAATATTCATAGAACTCATTTTACAATTTTATTATTGTTTGGAGTACATACAACACATTATGACATTAAAATATTATATTAAACTAAGCGGCAAGGAAAGCTAGCTATGCGGTCTTGTTTCATGTATGTCGTGAAGGTTTAGAATCACCACAACAGTTGCTATTCTCTTGAGAAACATTTTTGTTTTATGCTATAATGCCACATTTTTATTTCATATATATTACAAAGAGCTTTGCCTTTTGCGTTTTTCCTTTTTCCCTACTTTCTAAACTTTTTATAAGATTGGAGAATTCTCCATGGCTAGCTTGATTGCCTCTTCTAGACTCATATTAACCTCCTCTCTAAGGCAAGCTTGAATGCATTTCATTGGAAGTTCCACCTGTTGTTTTGAGTTGCTTTCTTGGTTTTGAAATTTCAGGTGGATCATCTATAGAATCACACAAATCCTTCGTCGCTTTACTTAACTGTGGGTATCCTCAAAAAATTGCGGAGGAATTGTTATGCTTTAGTTCTTGTCGGATTTATTTAGATTTTTTGTGGACAACTTGTCTCTTCCTCTTTTTCATATTGAAAAACATCTGTTTTCCAATGCACCTCTTCTACCTTTAGGTAGGATCTTGCCAAAAGTTCAAGCTTGAAGCTCATCCTATAGTTTTGAAGGGGGTGTTATCATTATCAATTACTTATTTTCATGTATAACTTGAATTTTTAGTTTTTTTGTGGACAACTTGTCTCGTTCTCTTTTTCATATTGAAATCCCTCTGTTTTCCAATGCCCCCTCTTCTACCTTTGGGTAGGATCTTGCCAAAAGGTCGAGCTTGAAGCTCATCCTATAGTTTGAAGGGGATGTTATCATTATCGATTACTTATTTTCATGTGTGACTCGAAGTTTTAAATTTTTTGTGGACAACTTGTCTCTCTCTTTTCTGAAATCCATTTTTTTTCCAATGCCCCCTCTTCTACCTTTAGGTAGGATCTTGCCAAAAGGTCAAGCTTGAAGCACATCCTATAGTTTTGAAGGGGATGTTATCATTATCAATTACTTATTTTCATGTATGACTTGAAGTTTTAGAATTATCGTAATATGATCCATGTAGATTTTGACCAACAGAGTAAACTTTTTTCTTCCATTTGTGAATGAGATCTCTAGTAAAACAAAAGATTGTTTCTTCCATTTGTGAATGATATCTCTAGTGAATTGATAAACATAGGCTACTATACCTAATATAGGGGGATTTTAATTATGCATTTATTGGCATGGAATTAGTGAAATGCCCAACAACATTGGTGACCATTAGTTGAGCTAACCTTTTGGGTTCGGTATTTTTGAAATTGTTATGGGGCATTCTACTTATTTTCTAATAGCTCTAAACACAAAATTATGCCAACTCTAAAGTTCATCCTTGTAATGTAATTGAAGCAATAATTGTGTAAAACTTTCATGGATGGAACCAACTTCTTAATACTCGTAAAATTACCAACTCTCTCCTTTAAAGAATGGGTTACTTTTTGGAATGGAGATAGTATATTAACTTTTAGTTAAAATTATCTAGGGCAAATCCCTTGAGTTCACAATTCTAAAATTTCATTAAGAGATTGCTCACATTGTCAACCAAACTTAGTTTTTGCAAATTAGCCATTAATGGCACAATTCCTAATGTTTCCAACAAAGGATTAACATTTAAAGGATATTTCTCTTGTACTTGTTTAAAAATCCCATTTAGCAAATGCATGAACTTCTTCCCCCTCATTTTATAAATCTCAAGTCGATTAGTTATAAAATGGGGATTGCAATGCATAACATTATGGCACTGGAACTCTATTTTAACTTTTGTAAGTATTTCATTTCTTTAGTAAATGTTTGGAAGACATTTAATACGTGTACCTCTGTGTTGAGAACATATGCTTTTTGTTATTACATTATTTTTGAAAATGATAGTTTTATAATTCCATTTGGATCATGTGATTAGATTTCCCATTAGTGGGTTTTAGTTTAGATTTATGTTATCTACTTACATAGATGCAATGTGTGATGTAGGATGATGGATATACTTCTAGATTAAACATTACTGTATAATGATGGATTAATGTTTGAAAGTGCTATGTGAGCCATTAGTGATATAGCCTATTGGGTGATGGACTATGCAAAAGTCAAATAGCTGTAGTGTTAAGGAAAATGGGATGTTATAGACATAAGGTATATAGTTGCATGTTAGTAGTGTTTTTTTTCTTAGGGAACCAATAACATCGATATTGCTGTAAATTAAAAAACATCAAATTGGTAAAATTATCACTTAATTGAAACTGTGGCCTTGATCAGTCGTATTGTTGCAAATAAAAATCTTTAAATTAACTTGTAAATTGAAAAGTGTGATTATATATATATATATATATATATATATATAGTATATAGTTAGACATATTAGTACAAGAAAAAAAATAATAAACCTTTGTAAACTTGGTTTTATTTGGGGATTTTTCCCTAAATTTTTTAAAAAAGGAAAAAGCCACTTTAAAGGAAACATTACATAATGCGGATGGAAAAAAAGAAGAAATGATTATTTTACCTCCTTAACCATCTCCCTCCCTCCTACCAAAAAAAAGAACAAGAGGAGGAAAGAACTAAAACATTAAAAAAAAAAATCTCAAAGAACCATTAAAAAGAAATACATTTTTTTTTTTTTTTTTTTTTTTTTTTTTTTTTTTGTGTTATTATATAAATAAATGACTTAAAATAGAAAAAGAAGAAATAAACGAATCAAAGTGGGTGGGAGGTGGTTATTGGAATTGCCCTTCCTTTCCACACCCTACACCCTAGCAATGCCTTTAATTGCACTCCCACTTTCGCTCCACCCCCATCCCCTTCCTCTACCCTCCCCCTTCCCTACCTCTCCTCCACACATGGCGTGCAAACCACCACCATTGCAAGTTTGGAACCCACTAATTACGGTGGTCTATGGGTTGTGTGTGGAGGGAGAAGGATAGGAGGGATGTAGTGTGGGAGCGAGTGACGAGATGGTGGGGGAGAGGGTCTACGAATTTAGGGGGTCCATGGGTCGTGTATGGAGGGAGGAGGGGAGGATTGGGGTGGTACGGATAGGGAGGATGAGCATAGGGTTTGCGTAGATGTGGTGGTTGGGAAAGAGAAGAGGGTGATTCTTGGAATTATTTAACACCCTCTTTATTTCACATTTTTTAAAATTTATTTATTTCTTACTGTTACTTTTTAAATTTTTTGTTTTTGTTTTATATTTATATTTTTTTCTTATTTTTTCAATCAAAAATTGTTTTACAATGTTTGTTTTATTTTTTTTTATTTTTATTTTTAAAATTTGCTTGTTGTTTAATTTTATTTTGTTTATTTATTTTTAAATTTGCGTATATTCAGGACTACATTCTTCAACATGTCAATATTACACCTCGTTTGGGGTGGGAGTGTGGAATCGTGACTTCCATCAAGGGAGGTGCCTTCACAAAGCACGTGGTGATCACCGTTCTTCCAAGGACCTTCATGACACGTTTGAGTTAGTATATATATATATGTTTATTGAAGTGTTTTTTCCAAAAAAATATAAAAGAAAATGTGCTTTTTTCTTATGAAGAATTTTCAAAATTTTTTTTTTTTTCATGTTAAAGTTTAAAAAAATTATTTATTAAATAAACATTTTTTTCCAATTTATGGATCAGTTTGAAATTTTTATTAGTGATGATATTGTTGATAAGATCACAATTTCAATTAAGTTGTAATTTTACCAAATTGAAAATTTTAATTTGTAATGACATGGACAATCAATGCTACATTTTCAATTAAGTCATAATTTTAGCTTCAAAAATATAAAGGGTGTCATTGGTAGCATCACTTTTTATTATAATGGTATTGATTTTCAAAGCCACAATTTCTTAAAAAGGTGCTACCAATAACACCACTTTTTAAACTGGGATAAAAAAGCTATTAAATGCGATCTGTAAAAAAATGAGAACTCTAAAGAGTTCTTGTTAAGTTGGTAACTTTGTTTTCCCAATTAGTTTACACAACCCAAGGAATGAGACCACCTTTACTTAACAACCCCTCAAAATCTCACCCTTACCTCTAGAGGTCCAACGTAGTTTGAACAAAAAATTTCACTATTGGGATTTAAGGTAATTATCAACTATACTCAAATTTACTCGATAGCAAAGATGCTTATCCATACATCCATGTTTCTTTCATAAATCATGGTTGTAGGTATTCATTTATAGTCTATTGATAGAAATTTTCTCAAGGATAAGCTTCCTAATGTCCCCCAATTGAATGATAGTTCATAGGGTAATTCAAACTCCAGATAGTTTGAACTTTGTTAATTTAAGCAGTGTTGAAAACAACATTCGAACTTCTCTCAAATATTCAACCAAATGGTAGTTGGCTTGCATGGAAAAAATGTCTAGCATAAATTTGCATGGCTTAAAATGGTCATATTCAAAATCCCAACATTTTTTAATTTGTTTGCTACTTTGTATGTGATTCATAGAACTAGCCTTTGGCTAGGAAAATGGCACCCAAGGGCATCTAAGCCATCAAACTCATTTGAGAACTGCACCCAGCCTGTGCCACACTAGCATGTAAAATGATTGGATTTTTTCTACCTACAAGGTTTCAAATTAGTGACCTTAACACAAAGATTGCCTTAAAGGAACACCTTGTCACCAATTGTTCTACATCTCATGGGTACCAAACTCTAGTCCTTAATAAAATTTAGATTAAATAAAAATCAAGGAACACAATTAAGGTTGTAAAGACTTTGAGTTAATCACTAGCTAAAGTTCGTTCAACTTAACCCTGCTTATAATCCCTTGCCTTTCCCCTCTTGTGGAGTCACAGTCCCCCATTCTTTTATCCTTTTATTTTGTATTGAGTGACATTTTAATTATTATTATTATTATTTTCTATGTGCAATTTTATATATTACATCATTGACTTTTAACCATTCATTCTATACACATACAATATTGAAGTAGATATTAAAACTAATTATTATATTTCCCTCCTAAATTTTGCACTGTCTTCAATGCACATCCTCATTATGTAAATAATATTTTTATATAAAAATCTCAAAACAACTATGCATATGCCTATAAACTTTGCATCTTTTGGCTCCCATGTCTTTTCTTCATTCTTTAGTTGCATTTGCAATGCCATCCTCTTTTTTACAAAGTTGCATAGTTTTTGGCTATCTTGTACATAATGCATTTGTATTGGCTTTTCATTACCTTGGGTAACCTCCTAGTACTTAACATATTGGTATGTACACATGTTAATTATGAAGATAAACATTATTATAGCCATTTCTATGCAACACTCAATCCCTCCATTGGAATTTCAACCCACATTGTAAGGAGGTATATTCATAACACGAAATAAGTATGAAAATTTAACCCAATATTAATTTATGGGGTTATCTTTTGCTTCACAAGGCCATGGGAAAAGCTTTAGCTCACCATCATTTTTGACACACCTTCCTTAATTCTGGTCATCATGTCACATGAATCTCTCATCGTAGATTCATTTAAGTGGTTTCTTCCTTTCTACACTTACTCTTATAGGTTCAAGCATCCACTTGTCTATTAACAATCTCCCACATGATTCATTTTGCCAACATTTTTATGCGTAAGAAGAGTATAAAGTTATTATTAGACATCCACTAACAATCTCTAATCAGTGAATGACTTGAGACAAACACAAGGTTCTGGTGTCGTCATAGTGACCTTCTTTCAAAGCTTTCCATATGTAACACCCTTGCTTGTTTACAATGTTGTAAATATATGTACATTGATATGTAGGATGGTGAGTTAGATGAATGTGATTATAGGCTAGTGAGACGAGTTCATGATGTGGTTTGCATTCCCATGTAAAGATGCTAAATGTATTTTGGGGCTAGTACACCCATATATATGCCTCTAAGGGATATGAGGTCGAAGACCCTACATTTATAACTAAGATGCAATTAAACATATATAAAATAGGTTGGTTGTGGAGCCCACTCCACAGAAAAGAGTATGTGGGGCGCAACTCCAGGCAGAAGGCAATAATTGGTTGTTTTTGGTGAAAAGTACACCCTGGAGCCCACGTGGATTTGGAGGTGCCACATGGCGAAGTAAAGCCATACAGTTATAGAATAAGTGTATGTACTTGTGAGAATTATTCATTCGATGATTCATTAGTCTGGGTGATCCCAACCCCATGAATCATTGGACTCTGGAACTGGATCTTGTGCATTTATTTAGTTAATCACACCAAATTGGATGCATCTTGGGTTTTGTAAGCTCTGGTGGCCATGGAGTTCTGGTGTGAACTCGGTTCGATGTTAGTCGGTGAGCCCTGGGTTTCAATCAGGGATCGATTGTGGGATTATTCAGTTTTGGCTATTGACACTTGGACACCGACGAGCGAAAAAGTTCATGGAGCTACAGACTAAGACTATTTTGGTCGTTCGTAAGTTTCCCTGGAAGGTGGGCACCATCGAGGGACTTAGGCTATGCCACTTAGGTGCCTATCAAGAAAACGTGAGCCTATGGCTGGAGATTGAGGCTACTGGGTGTTAGTGTCTTGGCAAAGGTTTGGTTGTTTTGTTACAATTGTTATTTAGAGTTGTAGTGCCAACTCGGGGGTGACTTGTGGTTGAGATTATAAACCACATGTTCTATCACTAGGTGGAATGTGGAGAGCCCATAACTAGTCGAACATTTTATGCAAATAAATATTTCTTGGGCAATGATATATTTTGTGTATATTTTTCTGTAATTACATTTTTCACTGATAAAACCCTAAAATGTGTATATATTGTATTTATGTGCCATGCTTTGTTTATATTAGCTATTTGGCTATAAACCTTAGCTGGGGTTTGGTATATATATGTATTAATTCTGCTTTGCATGCTTATCTCTAATGGAAATAATTGTGATTAGATGTATGGATAATGGTTAGGTGTGGCACGACACGAATCATTGAGTATTGTTGTATTATGCATGTAGATACGTAGTTTATAACTTAATGCCAAGTACATGTACATACCTTGCAAATGCTGGTATAGTTAAATTGACAAATTATATAGAATATTAAATTGCTACAGAGCACTAACTGTGGGTTGGTGTGGTCACAAGGGCTCTGGAAATGATCTAGGGTTTTGAATACTTTACAAGGGTTGTGAGGCCTATGTTATAAAGTGGTAGTACTTGACAATGTGGTAGTGTAGCATTGTCTGACTAGGGTCCGAGGACATTACAAAATGGTATTAGAGCTCAAATTACAACATTGGGTTTGAATTTGGCTAGATTTGGAGTAGGATGCAGAAATTTTTATAGGTTGCCAGTTTCTCACCAACTGTTTGACGAAAGTCACAGTGGTCAGAATGATTAAAATTCATCCTAGAACAAGTTGTAGGTGCCAAGAAAGGCTCATAAGGAATTAAATCGGGTCAATTACAAGGTGAAAGTTGAAGAAAATTGGTTAATTTTAGCCTCAAAAAACCAAAATTATGCATGAGGACATGTTTGAAAGATAGTTGTCAACTCTTTCTTAATATGTCAAAAAAGGAACACGAAGTATTGGGTTAATTACACTTTAATTCATAAAGCTAAAAACCCGAACGTCACCCCAATTTATTTTAGCTCATTAGCATATGTCTTGATATTTTTTCAGGTGAGAAATGTGAATGCAATTCTATTTGTTATGGAAATATGCGGGTTTCTCTTTTGATAACCTTGCAATGGTCTTGGAAGGAAAAAGGGACTTTAAGTCATATATATACAATTGCATGATTTGTGGTGTTTCATTATTCAACATGTGGGTTCCAGTACGATGTCTCAATGGGTCATGTCACTGTGTTTGAGGTTCCAAACAATATTATACACCAAAATTATAAGATGATTCAAAATTTTTTGTTTGGCACATTAACATGCTAAAGTTATTTTAGAATCACATATTATTGTATGTAAATATTTCTATCATACTACAATATTTTGGTGCTCATGCACATGTTGGACATTGGGCTTTGAAAAAATGTTGGACATTGGGCTTTGAAAACGAGTGGTTGTATACTTTAACATTTGGTTGTTAGGAATATCTATTTCCAACAAAATATCTTTCAATACTTCATGTTGCATCATGTAATGAAATCGATGTTCTCAAAATGTGGAAATAAAAGAAAAAAAAATGTGGGGGCTGGGGATGTCTTCTCAATTCAACCCTTATATGACATATAAATATGCACCCGAATGGGCATTATAATTTTTATCTATTAAACATTTAATTATGACATGTTTAATGTTAGGGCTATACTAAAATTAGCACACTGCCATGGCAGGTTTGATGAGCAACAACGAGGAGTGTAATAGGCTTAAGGAATTGGGCAGGATGTTAGTGAAGTCGTTTGGTCTCCTTTTCTCTGCTAACAGTCAAGGTCATCACAAAAGCATCAAGATTGGTCGCACAGAGAGAGGACTTGCATAAACTGATGGAAGGAAATACTTGGTTTAATGGACCAACATGCTCAGATACTGTTAATTCATCATGGTTGGGATGCTGAAATATTACTTGCTATACTTGTTGACAAAGAAAGGACTGAAATGTTTTCCTATGGAGTGTACATTTATACATAACCAAGTGAAAGGTCAAAAGTGGGTCAATACAAGAATTATTGAAATTATGAAGGGTTTTACATACATTGAAGGGCAAGGTTTGGGAGCATAACCTCCTCTTCTCTTTTCTTTTCTTTTCCACAGTTGAATGTGTCACAAGGTATGGTGTTCGCAATATGGTGGTGCATGTGCTTATTCAAATGTTGAATCAGGAGCCAATGTGAGGCTTATCAGTTGGTACACATATAAAATTGCATGTGATTTGAGCTCCAGGGTGGAACCCATGCCAACCTCGTCAAATGTATCAAGTTATCAGTGCAACGAGTCATTGGGAGTGCTGTGTGATGGTTAATGTGCAGCCACCGGCCACAAACTTTGGCTGCCATGAGCGTGAGCTACATAGGGGAAAGCCACAAAGAGGTTGAGCTCGAGCTGCTTGATGAGCTATGAGAGCGCCAAGAAATCAAAACCTTGACGAAGAAATGGAACTAGGATCTCATCACATTATGGGAGGCTCGTTAAAGCATGAACACATTGAGATCTGATGGTGAGTTCAACTGTTGCTTTGAGGTGATCCATATATTTGGATCTCATCGGAGTATAGCTCTGCATAAGTTTGGGATTCGATGGGCTCATGACTACTCAATTTGCTAGTCTCAGTCGGTGTTAGTTTACCATTAAAGTAAACCTTTGTAATCTGGTAAACTCAATTTGCTAGTTTCAGTCGGGGTCAGTTTATCATTAAAGTAAACCTTTGTAATATGGTATCGTGGAATACCTGAAGCTCGCCTCGTTGGTGGAACACTTGCGGGGTAGCGGGCCTTGTCGGTATCTTTTTGTAGATATTAAAAGTATTCCATATGATAAGCTTTTCAGCTTATGAGCAATAAGAAGGGAAAAATGTAGAAATTGCATTAAAAATTCTGAAGTCAACTCTGATAGTAATTATTAATTTTTTTTTTTTTTTTTTTTTTACCTTTTGCCAATCTTTTAAGTTGGGCTCAATAGTGACTATTGAAAATTCATTTCTTGATATTTGTGGTGGGGTATTTTTGTTTGAATATAAGCTCTAAGAAACATGATCTCTCTTAATACCCCCTATCTCATTTTTGTTGCCTGCCTCCTTTTTTTGTTGTTCTGGTGCTAGGATCTCTTCTGATTTGGAGCCCTTCTACATACGGTTTGTGTTGACATTCTGAACCATTGCACCCCCTTTTGCTTGGTTTGTATGGTTCTCTGTAGTTTCTTCTTATTCCTCCTCAAAGAGGTAGGGATCAAAAGGTTGTCATCCTCTAACTTTGCCCCATTTTATTTTTTGACATCTCTTTTTCCCGTGGGCATGCGTTCTATAGGTTTCTTATTTGGTAACATATATGACATATGAATGTTTTATTTCCATAATCTAAAAATTGATTCCACTGTACATTTTTGTGTTTGAATGCGATCCGATAGACCTTTAGTAAGGTCTACTTCAACACATATTCTGGTGAAGGTGAATAGACCTTCATTCTTTCGAGGTCCATCTTTCTGAATGTTCCTAGGGTGTTCCCCATTTCCTAGGACCTTGTGGTGCCAAAAAGGAAGGGGAAGGTTTGGAAGTCTCACCTTGTCTGGCATTCTTGAGACCACCATTTTTGTGGCATCAAAATATGGGAACGAAGGGGTAATGAAGAGCTCAACCCTTCCCCATAACCAAGGCCCATATATGATTACTCTCTCTAGATCTTCTTGAGTATCAAATTGAACAATAAAGAAACCATTGGAACATATATAAATATCACAGTTGGGGGTCCAAGTTGAAAAGACCCACTAGTGCAACACATCAAATCGAGGCCAAAAACCATTGAATCTACAAATCACAACCCTAGATTGGAGAGCGTAGAAAAGATGGTTTACCTTTGGTAGATTAACTTCCATGGAAGACACTTTTTTCATTCATTCAATAATGTAGGGTCTTGATTTGTATTGAGCTAGATTCACTGGATTGGAGCCTTTCCCTTGCATTGCATCCTTATAGGAGACATGACCTCTAGGGTTCCTAGACCTTGAAGCACCTCCATGCAACCTCAACTTCAAGAATATAGTGGAGTTTCAAGAGATGCAGTAATACCTCATCTAAGAAGAATCTTGAAGCAACTTGCCTTAAAAAAGAAGGCACTAGGAATTTGCAAGAATGCCCAGTCTATTTTCAATATGATGCTTTAGGTTTATTATTTAGTTCAAATTTGTGACCCAGAATCACGGAGGGCTTCCCATTTAGTTTTTTGATGAAGATTTAGAACTTTTATTTTTCACACTCTTCCGTTCTTCTCTCCCACCCAAACAAGAGAAAACAAGGGGATTCTCCTTGCAGATTTGAGCTATAGAATATAATGGCCAATGACTCCAAAGTTTTGATGGGGTCGAGGAGACAACCATGCAATCTATTTTGGGCATCGATGAATGCGATCTCATGAACAAACCCACAGGCGGCCATGTTGTTTTCAAATATTTTGAACTTGATGAAATTTTTGGTCCTCCGATTGGAGGATCTGTCCTTTCTCCTCACTAATTTTCTTTTTGGAAGTTGGGCATTCTAGGTAATATTTTCTGCCCCCACGTAGACTCAGCAGGATTTTCACCCTTTAAGGTATCGATTTTTCTGGTGACAACTACGTTTACCTGTAGCATGGAGTGTAGAGCGACAACGGATTTCCATGTGAGCATCACAACACCTCCAATTGCCAATGCAACCCCATTGGCTCTTAGGCGAGGCCTAACAACGTTCCTTAGAAACCCTAGTTTTTCAACAATCCTAGCTCTCAATTCCATCACAAATTCCCTCAAGTACCTCCTTTTAGACTATCACACACACACACATATAACATATTTTATATTTTAATTATATGTTCCAAGAGTGTATAAAGGGCATGGTGGATGCCAAGGTACTATGGTAGCACGACCAAGAGGCATATGTAAGTATGCCATGTAGGGCTAAAATAACCACCCACGGGAGCACCAAGTAACATGGACAAGTAATAAGGCGTTTGATGAGGTGGAGGGCCACATCAAACAAGCATCCTATGTTGTTATAATTGACATGGGCAAGTTCACATGAGAAATTTGAGGAGGTAGAGTGCCAAATTCGAGAGTGACAAGGGCTCAAAACTCAACTGAAGGAATTAAGAAAATCAAACTAAACTTCACAGGCCTATAACATTCAACCTAGAAGTTGGCATTCAATAATAACCAATCAAAATAAAACTATTTTTTAGTAGAGTAGAACCATCTACTTGGAAATTTGAATTGGGGCTAAAATTTTCGAGAAATTTCAGAAGAAAGATATAGGGTTTTTCAAGATGTAAAAATGGCCCAAGAGGCTATAGAATTCTGAAGGGCATAAATTTAGACCCAAATATCAGAATGATGCAAATAAATAGTTAACATAAAGGTATTGACAAGGAGAACATTTTGGCAAACCCATAATCTGAAATTAGACAAGGTTTTTGAAGAAAATATTACAAGAAAGCTAGAGGTGTTTGGAAAATAATTATTTGAGTTCAGTTAGAACTTATGAAGGGAATAAATTTTAGCCCAGTTATCAAAATTTGATAAATCAACATTCAATAGAAAGCTATTGGCCAAAAAAACATGTTGTAAACCCATAATTCAAATATGGGTGGGAATTTTGATGAAAATTTCTTGGAAAGCTCTAGGATTATAGCTTGGCCATGGTGAATGTTTTGACAAGATCATGGCAGACTGAACAATTTTTATGGAAAGCCATAACAGGTGTTGAAATAGGTTGTATTAAGATTGCAACAAAGATATGATAAATTTTAAAATGATTATAATCATTCAAGCATGGGCTTGATTTGAGTCTAGTGGTTAATTGAAAACATGGCAACTATAATGACTAAGTTCCCCATTGTTCAGGACAACAACCATACAAAGCACAAACGTTGTGTGTCTGTTACTAGGAATAGTGTCCACTCGGATGCTGCTATTCCCACTAAGATGGGTGGCTATCTTAGAAACAAACAAGTAAAGTCTACTTTCGTTTTATTTTATGAAAATAGACAAGAGGAGAACCAAGAAGACCAACCTTAGTCTTGCGCTTGATTTCCTCTCCTTCTTGATAGAGCTTCGCCGATTCTTCTTCATCTGCCTAGCTTCAAAGAGAACCTATGGAATCATAGAAACATACTACTATCGAAGAAACAAAGATTTATATTTATAAATAACACAGGACCAGATGTGTGTTAACCATACAAATGCGTACATAGAAAAGTACACAAGAATATGGAAGAAAACTAGAATAGCTTTATTAAGATGAAAGTAGCAAGAGGATTACAACCATATGTTCTGACCCAGCATCATCCTCTAGCTAGAAATCCCTTCTTCACCTCAAGCAATGCTTAGATCACCCAACACTATGAATATACACCAGAAAAGCAACAACACTTCTCTGTAAGATACAAAATTCCAGCCTCCGGATCTCTATGATGAGGGATCCATACATAGATGATTATAGGGAGGTGAGTCATCTTCTGGGGTCTTGATTAGTGTCTTCTCTCTGATAGTTCTTGTTTCCACTTGGAGAATGATGATCTCTTACTCATCCCTGGTCGAAAATAGAGAGGCAAGTGTCAGAGGGGAAGCTTCTGGAAGATTCCATGGTCTTCCACCTCGCATTTTGTCCCTGCCATTTGTCCATTCCCGACCATCGCACCCTACAAAGGAGCAATTTAGTATGCATTTCACCTTGTGCACTAGGAAGGTGATATGCATCGCACCCTCTGCATTGGGCTTTCAGTATGGTCCAGTTTTGACCATTTATGAGCAGTTTTCAGTGGAGAACTTCTGGGAGATGATGTAATCAGTTGACCTTGTTCCTTTAGGAAGTGAAGCAACACATTTAGGGACTTAGGAGCCCTCAGTTTATGGACATTTATGATTGGGGTTTAAGTGCCCAAAAATGTCTATAACACTCTCTCATTTGGTAATCTCATAAACTATTCATGGATTATGTCTACCAAGAACTGAGTAAAGTTGTAAACTGTAGCTGGAGGCTTGCCTAGTCAAAAAATATAAAGGAAAGCAAGTATAACCTCATCCACATGCTCATCAGTGGTGTATCCTGAAAAAAAAAAGAGCATGGTTATAATTTTTCTGGCTCTCTGAGAGAAAATGGTGGAAGCATATGGAGGACTATCTGTAGGAGTATGAGACTCTTCTATGATGAAAGTCTGAAATATTTGAGCTTTCTTGGGAAGGTCCAACTTTGTCTAGAGTTCAATAAAGTCTTTAATGGAAAGTGGGGTTTCATTTGGGCTTAGCTGGATATGCATCATTTGATTTATTGACTCTGCAGTAATGGTTATTAAAACCTATTGGTCAAGGGAGTCTATGGCTCTTTGACTTCAGACATAGCAAGCTTGGCAGAAGTGGATGATTTCTGGGAAAAGGTGTACATGTGGGAACAATTATTTGGGCAAATTTGATTCCCATAGGTATAGTGTTTGGGCAAATAACCTCATTTATACATCTAAGTTGATGATTTGATTGAAATACTCTAATGCAAATATCCTCATGCGGAGGTATTTGGGAAGCTTGTAAGGGGTGAGATGGTATCCAGATATCCTGATTTCTGTGTGGTTCTAGTATAAATACTAGTTTCCCACTATACCATTTTTAGACAACTGCAAAACTCTCTTAATCTCATCATTGATCCTGGCTTGATAGCTATTGGTTAGCGTGTTTACAACTAGATGAACAAATGAATCAATGAACTCATTATAACTAAAAACAGTAGAGTATCTTTGGATTAATGTTGTCCAAAAGATGACAGATCTTGGATGGCCCTTAGTGTCTAACTTTTGGACGTTGATTGGAAACTTGTCTGACTGAAAATATGGGAACATGAGAAACAATGCTGATGAGTATTTGAATACTCTCTCATTTGGCAATCTGATAAACTGTTCATGGATTATGTCTGCCAAGAACCGAGCAAAGTTCTAAACTATATATGGAGGCTCGCCTGGGCAAAAAATAGAAAGGAAAGCAAGTATAACCTCAATGACATGCTCATCAGTGGTTTATCCTAGAATACAAGAGAGCATGGTTATAATTGTTCTAGCTCTCTTAGAGAAAATTGTGGAAGCATATGCACGACTATTTGTAGGAGTATGAGACTCTTATATGATGCAAGTATGAAAGATTTGAGATTTCTTGGGAAGGTCCAGCTTTGTGTAGAGTTCAAGTAAGGCTTCAATGGAAAGTGGGGTCTCATTTGGGCTTGGCTGGATCTGTAGCATTTGATTTATTGACTTTGCAGTAATGGTGAATAAAACCTATTAGTCAGGGCAGACTATGGATCTTTGACTTGGGACATAGCAAGCTTGGCAGAAGTGGATGAATTTTGGGAATAGGTGTACCTTTGGGAACAAGTATTTGGGCAAATTTGATTCCCATAGGTGAATGTCATCATTTTGGTTTAGGAATTTATCTTTACTCCAATAGTGCAGTTTTATTAGGTGGCTAGGGGAAATAGTGTCTTTGATTTGAAAATTTCTGTCGGCTAATGGGAGGTGGTCAATATCCAGGTGAGGGTTTGGTATTGGTCTTGCAGCCAGAGTGCTTTCAGAAGCCATAATGTGGTTTATTCAACTAAATTGCTTTTTCTCTAGACTTAGGAGTAAGGTCAAAAGCTCTAGAATAGTGGGGAGGGTAATTACAGTCTGTAGAAAAGGGCTTTTGAATGCACCTTAAGGTTTTTTTCAGTCTAGCAAAGTTTTTTAATTAATCTAATTAATTAACCTTTTTATAATTACTGTGCATAGCTTAAATTATAGGGTCGTTATGGTTCTTTCAAGAATACTTGGAAATTGACGATTTGGTGCGTAGCCATGGTTTTGTGGTAGCAGTAGAGGTTTCTAAGGCTTTCATTGTCTATTTACTGCTTCAATTTGGTGTCTATAGTGTCTTTTGGTTGCAAAAGGTGGTTAAAAAGATTTTGTAGAGGTTCAAGGTTTCAGAATTGGTTAACATAGGTTTTTGCAGTGAAAATGAGTGGAAAGAGCAAAATGGGGCGTTTTCGGCCTTTTAACCAATAAGGGTTACATTTTGGTGCGAGATTTGGTAAATGAACAATGGGTAGTTTTCTTTTATGCAGGGAGGTGGTTTTACGCCATATCGCACCACTTTTGTGTGGAGGGTGGTATTTTTCATGAGCATGCGGTTTAACGTGATGTCACCACGTAGCGAAACAATGCTCGGCCAAAACTACGAATCTCACGTGCTTTTGTACCTTTAACTGTCAGATGATGAAACTACACAATATGGATATGCGCCACTGGATCTGGAGGTGGGAGATCAAAGGGCTATCGTGCGGCGGAGTTGCATGGATAGAGTTGGGATGTGGTTGGCAGGTTTAATTTCAATGAAATGTGACTAATTAAAAGTAATCATGGGATTTTAATATAAGAAATGGGTTAATAAAAGGTGGCGACCATGGGTTATATGGCAGAGGTTTTAATTATACACCAAGGTTTGGTGAGTGAAAAGGGTGTCGGGGAATTATAACATGGGGGACTTTAAATACATAAAGCAGGGGTATACTTTAGGAAATAACTTAGGATAAAGGGATTTAGTGGGTTTTTAAGGGAAAAAAGGGAAATTACTAAGGGGGAAATGTATTATCTGTGATGGGAATGTGTTTCACACTAGGGAAAGGGGTTTTGGGAAGGGGGAAAGATTTTTAAAGGGTAATGTCTAGGGAAATGTGTGAAACCAAAGGAAAAAAGGTAAAACTGAAGGGAATGGTTTTTAGAAGGGGAAGTGAAGAGGGAAGGGGTGCTTTGGAACCAACAAGGGGACAACATTAGGGGATAAAAATTAATGAAGGGATAATGAGGGGAAATTAATAAACTAATTATGTGGGGGTCTAGTGAAATGGGGGGAAATTAGTAAATAAGCTTTAGTGACTGCCCTTTCTCTTTGAAAATTGCTCCTGCACATGAAAAATAGGTTTAAGCGTGATGAAAGTGCTTTTGACTTAGCAACCTTGTGCGCTACAAAAACTTCTTCTACCTACCCTTTATTTACCCTAGCATTTTCTCTTCATTCATTTGGTGCATTTGAGCTTGCTGACCCTTCATTTCTTTTGCTTTGATAAACAAACTATCTAATTCTAACGTTATAAATTCCAATGGCTCAGATTAAACTAATGAGGTCATTATTATTGTCTACCTAACTACTAATCTGCCAAGATTAAACAGTTTGGCTAGATATTTATTCTCTATCTATTAACATGAAATTTAAAGCATGAATGAATCAAGTTTAATCTATTTGACCATCATGGACTGTGGCGTTTTTTGACAAGTTTCACACAATATTATTTTACTAAGTAAAGTAAAAGGTAAGTGCATTTGAATTTGCACACTTTCATGATCTATTTTCAAAGCTCAAGGCCTTCACTTCGGGATTCAACCTGAAAAGATTATCATCGAATCCAATTTAAAATTTGCAATTTTATATACAATGAGCAAAGTAAAAAAAAGAACTAATGTTAATATGTGGACAGGTAATGCTTCAACATTCTACCATCGACTGGTACTCATGGTAGATATGTTCCATCTAACTGTCTCAAGAAAAATGTATTGTTACCTGTGTAACCATAAATGATATAAGAGCCTTGCCATAGGAAATTAAATTTAGAATGTTTACCTTCTCTTCTCTTCTAGAATCCCATTTGAGTACTTTATCACTTATGTAAAAATCATCAGCTTTGGTTTTCTTGTCAAAAATATTTTTGATTTTATGCTGGATCACTTGTGATTTGACATAGACTTCTTCTCTAGTTTGCTGCAAATGTATTGTCTGATTTATCCTCCTTTGGATGTCATTTGGTTCTACTTGCAACTCTTGAACCATTTTCATCACTGGTACTCTAAAAAAAGATGGGAAAATAGCATCCATTCCATATACCGACTAGTAAGGAGATGTACCAATGGATTTTTTGGTAGTTAGTCTATCTGCCCATAAGGCATTAACCAACTTTTTGTTCCAACTCTTCTTGTTGTCTTCTAGTAGTTTCTTGATGATAATAACAAGGCTTTTGTTTGAGGATTCTACAAGTCCATTACCTTGAGGGTAATAGGAAGTGGAATGGCGAAGGGTAATGTGATATTTGTTACAAAATTCTACCATTTTCTTGGATTAGAAAGCAAATGCATTATCAGTAATGATCTTTTGTTGGAATCCAAACCTAGAAAGGATGTTTTTCTCAGGGAATGAAATGATGACAAAGTCTGTGGCTTGTCTAGAAGGGATGGCTTCTATCCATTTATTAAAGTATTCAGTGGTTGTAAAAATCCATTTACGTTGGGTTGAGGGGATGGGGGAATTTCCCCAATGAAGTCCAAATCCCATTGTTGAAAAGGCATTTTTGTGGAGATGGGTTTGAGAGGTAACAGTAAGAGTTTCCTTTTGCCTTCGAATAAAGGGTGGGCCAATAAAAACCTGCCCTTAAAATCTTATCAGTAGTTGTTTTCTAGTATAGGTGTCCTCCACAATATCCTTCATGAAATTCTTGCATAACTTTATCAGCTTCATCTTTTAAGAAATAATTCAATAAAATGCCACCATTATCTTTCCAAAATAAAGTATTGTCTATGACACAATATTTCATTGATTTCATTTTCCAAAATCTGCCTTTAGTTCTAGGTAAACCAGGAGGAGCTCGTAGGGTCAGTAAAACAAATATGATATTTGCATACCATGTTGAATTTATGAAAGGTTCACTAATCTGTGGAATCACGATCTCTTCTTGATCATCTAGGGCACCAATGAAATTTATATCTAAGGCCTGACAGTTCGATTCACCCATGAGTTTCGCTAAACCTTGGCCTTACATAATTTTGTATGATTTATTTCTATTTCATATTCCAAAATGGTGGCAATCCATTTGCCTCTCTTTCCTTCAGGCCCATTTTGTGTTAAGATGTCCTTTACTACTGAATTTGGAACATATGCAATAATGTGTGAGTATAAGATGTACTCTCTAAAACCTTTAATAGCTTTCACTAAAGCAAGTGCTTATTTTTCCATTATGTTGTACTTTAGTGTAGCATCTCTCAAAGATTTGCTAAAAAATGCAATAGGCTACTCATAACCTTGATCATTATTTTGCAACAAAACTGTTGCAATAATATGTTCTAAAGCAAAAGAAAAAATTATAAAATCTTTTTTGAAATCAAGACTTATGAGGACTGGTGTTCTAGTAAGGGCGTCTTTCATTTCCTCAAAAGATTGTTCGACCTCTACTGTCCACTTAAGTGTTGAATCTCTTTTTGACATGTTATTTAGTTCTCTGATTAATTCTACCAAGTTAGAAATGAATCTTCTAAGAAAAATTATTTTACCTAAGAATGATTGTAATTCTTTGATATTTCTAAGGTGGCTAATGTTTAGGATTGCCTCTATTCTAGATAGATCTATTCTAATTCCATATTTTGATATTATGTGTCCCAAGAGTTTACCTTCTTCTAGCCTAAATAGTGTCTTTTTGGGATTCAAGTAAATACCAAATTTTCTACATTTAATAAAAACTCTTCTTAGGTGATCTAGATGTTCACTATCTGATTTGGAAAACACTATGATGTCATCTTGGTAAACAACTAGAAAACCATGGATTTATTTTGCAAAAGATATGTCCATTATTCTTTTGAATGTTTCTCTAGCATTCATTAATCCAAAAGGCATCTTTAAATGCATGAAAGTATCCCACGGAGTGGTAAATGCAGTCTTTGATTGATCCTTTGGTTGAACTAATATTTGCTTGTGTCTAGAGAATCCATCAAGCAATGAAATTCTAGATGACCCTACTATCCTTTGGAGAATGTGGTCCATTTTAGGGAGGGGATAGTTATCTTTTAGTGATACCTTGTTCAAGTTTCTGAAATCAACACAAAGTCTGATTTCTCCTGTTTTCTATCTAGTAGTGACTAAATTAGATACCCAATCTGAATATCTAATTGGTGCTATGATTTGTGCATCATACATCCTTTTTACTTCTTTTTCCATTAATGGCATAACAATTGGATTGATTCTCCTAAGATTTTGTTTAAAGAGTTTCTGATCTTCTTTGATGGGTCTTATGTTGAATAATGATGGTATCATAAGACTTGAGGTATTCATAACTCTAGAAAAAGACATCTTGAAATTCTTTAAACAGACTTATGTATTTGAGCTTTTCATATGGAGGAAATGCTTTGGATATTTTGATAAGCTTGGTTTTTTCTTATGCTCCTATGTTACATTCTTCTATGCCTGATCTTAAAGGATCAATTTTGGGTTTTTTGGATACATAATTTGAATCAAACAAATCTTCTAATGGGACTAATCCCTTAGGAAAAAAGTTATTTTTAAGGTTTAAAATCTCATAATCATCAATGATGATTTCTTCTATTTCTACTTTTTCTAAGTTATTTATTTCTACTTTAGTGAATTTAGTTGGTTTATCTACATCTAAAGCATTTATATCTATCTCACTATTTATGATGTTATCTACTGTACAATCAGTATCTATGTTAAGGTTTTGGAATTCTCCCTCAACATTCATGAAATCATAGATTTGAGAGTCTTGTGAAAAAATATGCCAATATTTCAAATTATCAAGTGTAACAAATCTGTGTTTTACTTCAGCAGTGTACTGGTGGTTAGGCTGAAAAGGTAATTTGCAAGTGCCAGCAAAAGTAACCAAACTGTGAGATTGCATGTTCTGTTTCCTAGGAATAGCAGCAAAATCAGCTTCAAGAAGTTCCTTAATCAGATCTAGAACTGTCTCTCTGTATTGGCTAAGTTTAGGATTATTCACAAAATATTCTCCTTTAATTTTTTTTATGATCAATTCAGAGTCTCCCATGACAGAAACTCTCTTGGCTCCATGTTTTCTTACAATTTGAAGTCCTAAGATTAAAGCTTCATACTCTGCCATGTTGTTCATGCATTTTAAGTTTAATCTAAAGGCATGACCTTCGGAATGATTATTTTCCATGTTATGAATCCAAACTCCCGCACCTACTCCTAATCTATTTATAGAGCCATCAAAATATAAATGTCATAGAGACTCATGTGTTATGTTTTCACTATCAGGTCCTTTGTATTTTTCTTCTACAACTGTGATTTCATTTTTTCCATTATCTGAATTATACAAGATAAATGAGTCCATATCAAAATGCATGGAGTATATAGGGTAATTATGTGGTTTTTCTGAACAAATTACCATGCATTTCATCAAGGTTTCTCTGTAAGTCTTTCTTTTCTGGCCAAATACAGAGATGGTAGCATATGACATGTCTAACTATAGAGATCCCTGCAATTTTTCTCCCCATGAACGAGATAATAGCATTCCATACTTGGGTGGTATATCAACAACTATTATGTCGATAACAATACTCTTTGATGGGCACTGGACTAGAGTCACACACAAATGTTTAATCAGGCCAAGGAATTTGACATGGCTAGAATCAAAGGAAAACGGGTCCTTTTAGGGTCTGGTGATATCTAGATTTAATCTTTCCATGTCTGCTTTTGGCATTAGGTTATGGGATGCCCCTGAATCTAGAATAGCATTATGTAATATTTTATCATGAACATTTAAGCTAATGTAGAATGGGGGAATACTCCCTTGTTGATGTTTTCCATTTACTTCTGTACCAAAATAATAACTCAGGTTGATCATCTTTAAGATTTACAACATCTTCCCCTTTACCTATGTTGAGTGTTTTAGTGATTTGTGCTTTGTATGATTCATTTTTCACCAGCTCTGTCAAAGGAACTGATATTTTCAACTTGGATATCTGAGCCTTAATGTTGAATGCATTTGAGTTTTTCCTGTTTGTATGAGATCTTCCTTAGAAATTGTGGTGTATGTACTTTTATCTTCTTTATCAGCAGTTGGAAACTCAGTTTGTGTACCATCAATTTTGTTTTGAATTTTCTTATTTGGATCAGTTTGAGTAACAATTGATGTTTGAGTTTCAGTTGAAGTTATGTCTACAATTTTTGGTTGGAAGTCTCCTGGGCTCCACTAGGGAGAATTCGTAGAAATTTGGTCACAGGAGTTTCTGCTATTTTTTTAGTTTGGGTTTGGATTGATTTCATAGTGGTAACATCTGTATTCTTTTTTCTTCTAAGGCTATGCTTCTTGTGAAATTCATAGATAGGATATTCATAGCCTTGTTTGTAGTCAAAGGACTCTCCAGATTCTAATTGTAATTATTGTAACATGTACAATTCGTGTTCTTCCTGAGTAAGAAAAACAACATCTTTGTTTTTAATCCCTAATAGGTATATCTGGGTGTCCTCTTCTTCATGGTTTTGTGAACCTTCAGCATAATTTTCTTGGAAAGGTGGTCTAACATGTTCATCATGTATAGCATCTCTTGTTTTTCCAGTATTAGGATTTTTCCTAAAGTTGGGGTTTCTTATTGGGGGTCCTTATTGATTTTCCCACTGAGTTTTTCTTTCCATGTTTTCTGATCTATCCATTATCCTTTCTACACTTTTAGCTAAAATATCTATCTTACCATCTAAAGTGGATGGTTCCTCTTTAATGGTAACTCTTTTCTCATTTCTAATCTTAGCTTTCTTAGCTAATAAATTTTCTTCTACACTAACAACATTACTTTGCATATGCTCCAATGTTTTAGGGTTTCTTTCTCTCAATTGGTAAGAAATACGAGTGTCAAAACCATCAGGAAATTTGATTAGTGCTAATTGTGGTGGAGGTTTGATATTTGTATGGATTGCATTATAGATACTATTGAACCTAGTACAATAGTCCTGAATAGATTCATTAGGAGCTCTTCTAATGTTTTCATATTCAGACAATATCTGTAAAGGGTTTTTCTTTCTTTCCCATCTATCGATAAACAATCTATGGAAATCAGCTAAATCACAAATATGATTAGCAGGTAAACCTTTAAACCATTTTTTGACATCTCCTGCTAGTGTTTTCGAAAATAACCTCATTTGTACATCAGACTCATCAATCTCATGTAACTCAAAATAATTAGTCATTTTATTCACATGTTGTTGGGCAGTATACTCACCACTGGCATCAAACATAAAGATTTTACTTTGGTAGTCTTGGGGTGTGGCATGTAGTTGAACTGGTAAGACCAAAGGTGCATATCTGTCTGCCATGGCTAAGGATTTGGTTTGGCTGGGGCATAAAGTAGTAGTGCTTGAAGAAGGACTTGATATGGTTGTAGATGAACTAGATGAACTTGAGATGTTTGGTTGGAAAGGAAGTTGAGGAATGAATGGTTTAGGGGAATGAATTGTGGTGGATATTATGGGTGAGGTGGTATTAAATGAAATATTTACATTTTTTTAAGACTATGTAGAAATTTTAGGGGTAGCAACAGCTAGGGTAGCAAATTCAACTAATCGTTGAAGATAGGCTTCGTCTATATGCCTTATCAAAGTTGAGGTTAAAGCTTCTAGTTTATCAATAGTATCCAAAACATGTTGATCTAAATCAAGATGTATAGGAACCTTTTTTGAATCAATAAATTGAATAAAATTGGGGTCTATTACAATATCCTGAATTGAATTTTCAAATTTGGTACGAAACAAAGAAAGCTCAAATGATAAATCAAATTGAATATCCTCTAAACTTGATAACTCTTTAGGGATTGAATTTGATTTAATTAACTCACTACTACTTCCTTGAGTTTCTACCTTTTTTGGTTTTCTTAAAATTCTGTGAGGATCATCAATTACTATAGGAGGGTTTGGATCTGGATGTGCCCTGGTATAGTGCATTCTTTTGGAAGCAAGAATTTTTTATTTTTATTTTTATTTTTTAATGAAACATTTTAACAACTCTAAAATGACCTTAAGGTGCAAAAGATGAGATTTAAGATTTCCTTTTTGTATTAAACTGAGGACTATTCCCAAGTATGGTCGCCACTATGTTATCACTCTAAAATTTCCCTAGAGTTGTTATCTTCTGTTAAAATAAATGTTAGGGGTAACCACAAACATACTTTTGAGATCAAGATCTAGCCTTGCTAATGCTCAGAGATGGCTCTCTCTTTATGATTTAACTTTGTTGAGTTAATTGATTTTAGGCTAGTTATTTAAGCTTTGATTGTGTTTTGATTTTGATTTGGTGGTGGAATCACTGGCTTAGATGGATAGAGGGATGTCCTTTACCATTGGGCTATGGGGTCAAGTGTCAATAAAACAGGACTGAATCAATTTCTAAATATAATGTTTATAGGGCAAGGTAGTTGAGTAAATTCGAGTCTTTTGGGCTGGATGGTGAAGTGGTTTTCAATCGAGTTCAAGGAGAAATTAAGGGTTCCTCAAACCAGATAATGAGGGAAATGATAGAGGTCAATCAAAACTAGGGTGCAATGAAGGATTCCCTACTCTGGATATGAGAAGAAAACATTAAAATGAATAATTGTTCAGGACAATGTACTTAAACAAATTCTGTAATAATAGTCTAGTTATTTCATCCAATTTAGATAACATGCAAGTATGTGAAACACTTAAGAAGATAACACTTTGACAAATAGAAAATACTACACTAGAGTGGCCCAACACATGAATCATGTAATGCAATGCCTTTATTACTTAGTCCAGTTTGTTGACTTGAAAAAAATGGTACAGTGAACCCTTAGGTTTCAGATCAATACAACTACATAAATGTTTTAGAAATCCACCCTCTATACTTCAAATTATGAAGTATTTATACAAAAACATATCACAAAATATCCCAAATTGTTTTGGGAATTATTCAAGGAGAAAGAAAAATCTTCATGCAAGAAGATAGAGACAGATATGTAACTGCTACAAGATGTCCCTATTTATTTGGCTCTACTGTTAGATCTTTTTCTGTTTTTTCTCCTTTGTTGTTGCTTTACGTTGGCTGTCCTTTTACTTTATCTTTTGAATGATACTCTTTCATCTAATACATTTTGACTAAGCTGACCTCGTGATTTTCTTTCATTGCTCTGTATCCACTTTTTACCTTTCATCATCACAGTAAATCATTTAATTTTTCCGAAGTCTTTGTATCTGGTAATTTTATATTTACCATTCTCCAGTAGACTTCATCAACTTCCATGTATTTTGCAAAGGTGGGCTTGTTTACAAAAATATGTTTTACCTCATTCTTTAGGTAACAGAGGTTCTCAAAAGTCTGGTAAAGAACATTTCCTATAGGCATCCCTTTCATAGAGGAACTGTTGGCTTGTTGCCTTGCAACTTCTATGATTTTCCTATTATAGTCTTCATGTGGCATTATCCTGTCATTTATTACCAATGGATTTGGCAGACCTTTCTGCCTCAAAGCATAAAATTTGACCATGGACCTGCCTATAGCTAGCACCATGGTTTGGCATTTGTCCTCAAGTTGCATTATCAAGTTCCTCTTGGTGAGTACTTTTTTCAGTTATCTCAAGCTCCTGCAATTCATATTTATTCTTTGAGTTAACGAAATGGATTATTCTTGAGGTTTCTTCTAGAATATTTCCAAGTTTGGCCTTAACTCTTTGAATTGCTTCATTAACCCCTTTGACTAAATCATTTTGTTCAAAGATAACTTGTATAAATGGCCAAATTTCATTGACAGAGTCAATGATATTGGCCCATAGCTCTTATTTTGCTTGGGCAAGTGGCTCCTTCAATGTTAATTATTTTTCCAATTTCTTTATCCTCTCAGTCAACCTGTTGGAATTCTGTACTTCATTTTTATGCATAATTTGAGCCAGTTTCTTCTTATCCTCTAGACTCCTTATGGGTTCTTTAACTTTATTTATTTTAGTTGTCTGAATGGAAATATCCTCCATGGCTTTGACTAGTTTACTTACTTCATCACTTGGATGAGCTGCTGCTATTGTTGAACCTGTCGCTGATGTAGTTGTTGGTGTAGTTGGGAATGTTGTAGGTAATGGAGCTGTTGGGGCCAATGAAGCTACCAAAGTTGAAGGAATTGTTGTAGTAACTATAGGGGTAGGAGCGGTAGTAGATGTCTCAAGCCTGGCTTGTTTCAGCTGTATTAAAATGTCCAATTCACTCTCCATTTCTTTCAATTGAGCATTTAATTGAAGAAAGAGATCCATCATTTCATCCTGCTGGGTTTAGCTCTCTAAGACCTACTTGGTTTGTGGATGTTTAAAAGGAGGCAAATTCAGTTGCTTCTTCAAAGCAACAATATCCTCATTTTTCTTTTTTATTAGTTTTTCTGCAACCTTGATGTCACTTGGATTATATCGAACCTCAATCAGCAAGTCTTCCAATGACTTGATTCCGTTATCCTTGGACTGTGAGGATGCCTTTTCTAGGCTAACCTGTGTCGTGATGTTGTCTAGAGAGCTTTGAAGTTTTTGCACAGTGATTTCTTTGTTAATCATTGTGGAGTAAATCATTTCACTTGCCTGCTGATGGAATTGGATTTGATCAATAGGGTAAACATCCCTGACCAAAACTTCAAACTCTATCTTCCTGTAGTCTACTGATGATCTGGGTTTCTGACAGTAGGTTGCATAAAGGTCATTTGCATTTCACCAGTTTTAATGTCAAAAAATGACATTAATTCTAATTGGCAGGTGTTTGTTCGAAGTATTAGGCATTTGTTTCAACCTTTAATGCCTGATTTCCCAACTTGATTTATTTGTACTTCTCTTTTATATATTTCTCTTTATCCACTGGTTTGCTAGATGAAGAGACTTCAATACTAAGTTGTTTTTCAATGATTTGAGTATTTGAGGTGGAAGGCTGATGAGTTTCCTCTAAAAATACTGGAACTTTACTCTTTCTATCCATTGTGTCAGTATCAATGATTTCAACTATCTTAATGGTGTCTTCTTGCTCAGTTACATGATTAAGCTTGGGCTTCTTCCTGTAACTGATTTCAAACCTGTCATCTGTAGTATCCATCCCAGAGCTAGAACCTTCTTCCTTGGTATTTTTTACATTTATGTCCTACATGGCTGGAGTCTATAGAATGGGACTAATACCCATCTATTCCTGTAGGGCTGGAACCTATAGAAAGGAACTAGTATCTATATGCTTTTCCACATCTATCAAGGTATTTCCTACATCTATTAATGTATTCTCCAACCACTCTGACTAGTTGGCATATCTTTCAATATCTGGCCTAGACTCATGCATAAAAGGGCTTAATTTGAACGTACGTCTTAACTTGTTTATGAATCCATTAGGGTCATACTGCCACATAAAACTGCTATTGAAGTTCATTTGCTGTAAGATTTTCTCCGCTTCTTGTCTAGCTTCCCTATTATTACAAATAAAAGGGCCTACTTGGTTTTTGATCTTGAACCCAGTCTTCTTCCTAGCTAACAAAAAATTGACCTCATCTGATTTTATGATATGCTTGAAATACTCTAACGCAAATATCCTCATGGGGAGGTATTTGGGCAGCTTGTAGGGGGTGTGCTAACATCCATATATCCTGATTTCTGTGTGGTCTTGGTATAGATAGTGGTCTCCCAATTTACTATTTTTAGACAACTATAAAACTCTCTTAATATCATCATTGATCCTGGCTTGATAGCCACTGGTTAGCATGTATACAACTGGATGAACAACTGAATCAATGAACTCTTTATAAATAAAAACAGTGGAATATCTTTGATTAATGGCATGCAAAAGATGACAGATCTTGGATGGCCCTTAGTGTCTAACTTTTGGATGCTCACTGGAAACTTGTCTGACTAAAAATATAGGAACATGTGAAACAATACTAATGAGTATTTGAATACTCTCTCATTTGGCAATTTGATAATCTGTTCATGGATTATGTTTGCCAACAACTGAGAAAAGTTGTAAATTGTAGCTGGAGGCTTGCCTGGGCAAAAAATCGAAAGGAAACCAAGTATAACCTCATCCACAGGCTCATAAGTGGTGTATACTAGAATACAAGAGAGAATGGTTATAATTTGTCTAGCTCTCTCAGAGAAAATGGTCGAAGCATATGGAGGACTATCTGTAGGTGTATGAAACTCTTCTATGATGAAAGTCTGAAAGATTTGATTTTTCTTGGGAAGGTCCATCTTTGTGTAGAGTTCAAGTAAGGGTTCAGTGGAAGGTGGGCTCTTATTTGGGCTTGGCTAGATATGAAACATTTGATTTATTGACTCTGCAATAATTGTGAATAAAACTTGTTGGTCAGGGGAGACTATGACTGTTTGACTTGAGACATAGTAAGCTTGGCAGAAGTGGATGAATTCTAGGAATAGGTGTACCTGTGGGAACAAGTATTTGGGAAAATTTGATTCCCATAGGTGAATGTCATCATTTTGGTTCAGGAATTTATCTTTACTCCAACAGTGGAGTTTCAGTAGGTGGCTAGGGGAAACATTGTCTTTAATTTGAAAATCTTTGTCGGCCAATGGGAGGTGGTTAATATCCAGGTGAGGGTTTTGCAATGGTCTTACATCCATAGTGCTTTGGGAAGCCATAATGCAGTTTATTCAACTAAATTACTTTTTATCTAGTTGTATGGTGTCCTGGGTGCAGGTGTAATGGAAAATCGTTCAAATCCGGAAACAATTTCTTCAAGTTCAAGTGGAATTTCTTCTTGGATTTCCTTTGGAGTATCAGTCATCTACCTTCAAACTTGACTATTCTGCTAAATTAGTAGAACTGATTAATTTTAGCCGCAAAAATAATTGCTTTACAAGTCCTCTAAGCATCGTACATCGCAACTATAAGTGCTTTACAAGTTCTCTACGAGTCCTTTAAGTCCCGTAGTTTTTGTTTTACATGTTCATTTATTGCTTGAACTTCTGTAGCAAAATATTCTCCTTTATCACTTCTCCTTTCAACTTTTCCCAAGTGTCTCAATTCAGGCACTCCTCTTGGGTGCATTCCATAGATTATATGGAATCGACTCTTCCCTATACTCCTATTAGGAGAATCATTATATGCATATTGTTCATGTGCCAATACTTGATACCACTATTTTGGATGTGCACCTGCAAGACTTCAGTCTATCCATCAGTCTGAGGATGATAAGACGAACTAAAAATCAGTTTATTTCCAAGCTTCTTCCACAATGTCCTCCAGAAATGTCCAACAAATCTGGTGTCTTTGCCTGAAACAATGCTCTTAGGTAACGCATGTAATCTTACAATCTCCTTAAAAAACAGTTGAGAAATGTGAGTAGCATCATCGTTTCATAACATGGAATAAAATGTGCCATTTTTGGAAATTTGTCAAATACTACATAAATTGAATCATTTCCTCTTTGAGTTTTTGGTAAACCCAAAACAAATTTGATACCTACCATATCCCAAGGCCTATCTGGAATAGGTAATCGAAAATACAAACCTGTGTTTTGACTCCTTCCCTTTGCATACTTACAGACTTTACAATTTCTCACATACTTTTCCACTTCAGCTCTCATCTTCGGCCAAAAATAAAACCAACTCAATTGCTCATAAGTCTTGTCTGCACCAAAGTGATCTCCAACTCCTCCACTATGTTTCTCCTTGATCAAATTCCCCCTCATAGAACAACTTGGTATGCACAGTTGATTTCTTTTGAACAACAGTCCCTCTTGTAGGAAATAATCCAGCCATTTGCTTCTGTCTAACAAAAAAGGATTTCTACAGGCTTCAAATGCCTCTTTAAAATCTAGATCTTTCTCATATAACTCTTTAAGAAAATCAAAACCGAACACTTGAATTTGACTTTCTTGCACAAAATTGATTTTTCTACTTAAGGCATATGTTGTAGGTTTTAACCCCGTACCAAAATTACCTGCATACAAATTCTAAAATACATAAAATAAACAATGCGAGAGCATAACAAATAAAACACATATACATAGAGATTTTCCCCTGGATCCCAAAACTGGGACTACCAGCTTGATTTTTCATTATGTTCCTTTCAATGTTACAATACATATTTATACATGCCAAAGCATCCAATACCATGGACCGAAAACCATCACGTCCAAAACCATGGACCAAAAACCATAGGTAGGTTAGTGGTGGAAAGAATATAACACAACCCAACATTTGCTACTTTGTTTGATTGACTAGTTATATGTTTTGACACAAAATTAATACTTTGAAGGTATTCTACCCATTTTGCATGCTTCTGGTTAAGCTTTGGTTGTTGCATAATGTATTGCAATGCATGGTTATCTAAATATAGTATGAACTCCTTCGACATCAAGTAATGTCTCCACTTCTTCAAAGAATGCACCACTGCATAAAACTCTTTGTCATAAGAAGAATATTTCCTCTTTGTCTCATTCAACTTTTCAATAAAATATGCTACCAACTTGTCCTCCTGACTCAAAACAACTCCAATGGCTTCTTCACTAGCATCACACTTCACTTGAAAATGTTTATTAAAATCGAGCAAAATAAAAATAGGTTTCTTAGTAATCTTTCCCTTCAACAACTGGAAGTTCTTTTCTGCTTCAGTAGTCCATTTAAATGGTTGTATTTCCTTCTTTTTTGTGTCAATAATTGAAGCATTGATCTTACTAAAATTCCTAATGAATTTCCTGTAAAAACTAGCAAGATCGTGAAAAATTCTTACCTCAACAGATACAATAAAGCCCAAATACACCAAATCCTCCTTCTTGAATGAACATTTCTTTAAATTTAACAATAACGTTTCTTGTTGTAGTCTCTGTAAGACATAATTCAGATGTCTCACATGTTCCTCCTTAGATCTACTGTAAACTAATATATCATCCAAATATACTATTACAAATTTGCTAATAAATTCCTTCAGAACTTCATTCATAAGCCTCATAAATGTACTAGGGGCATTCGACAATCCAAAAGGCATTACCATCCACTCATACAATCCTTCATTGGTTTTAAAAGCAATTTTCCACTCATCTTCCTCTCTAATTCTTATTTGATGATAACCACTTTTGGATTAATGGTGTCCAAAAGATGACAGATATTCTATGGCCCTTAGTGTCTAACTTTTGGATGCTAACTGGAAACTTGTCTGACTGAAAATATAGGAACATGTCAAACAATACTGATGAGTATTTGAATACTCTCTGTTACCAGGAACAGTTTCCACTCGGATGCTGCTATTCCCACTAAGATGGGTGGCTATCTTAGAAACAAACAAGTAAAGTCTACTTTCGTTTTCTTTTATGAAAATAGATAAGAGGAGAACCAAGAAGACCAAACTTAGTCTTGCGCTTGATTTCCTCTCCTTCTTGATAGAGCTTCGCCGCTTCTTCTTCATCTGCCCAGCTTCAAAGAGAACCTGTGAAATCACAACAACATACTACTATCGAAGAAACAAAGATCTATATTCATAAATAACACAGGACCAGATGTGTGTTAACCATACAAATGCATATATAGACAAGTACACAAGAATATGGAAGAAAACTAGAATAGGTTTATTAAGATGAAAAGTAACAAGAGGATTACAACCATATGTTTTGACCCAGCATCATCCTCCAGCTAGAAAGCCCTTCTTCACCTCAAGCAAAGCT